>OY987281.1:2147153-2431711 GCA_963920785.1 Sphagnum contortum
CCAAAGAAAAATCGTCAGATTTCCATATGTGGTTTCCAAGTAGGTAGCCAAAAACAAGAGAAAGATGTTTAAGATTTTCCAATGCCATATTTAGCTCATAGCCAAATCTGACTAAATCTCAAAGTTTTTGGGGGCAGCTTCAAACATTGTAGATACATGTAGCGTCTTTAGAGCATCTCCACCCCACACCTGTAAACACGCCTTTTCATTTAATCTCGCTAAATAAAATAATACAATTTTTCTTTGGATTTGTTTGAGTTTTAGCAATTGAGAGTCTCAAAAAGCATTAGATTCTAGCACTTTTTTAAAAAAAATCTTAGCTTTGTCCCGGCTAGAGTTTTTTGGTAAAAGAGAGGTCGATGTGTGCATGTGAACAAAAGTCAAGATGACGATAATGGGTGAGGCCAGAGGGAAAAAGTAAAGCGCGCTTGACAAAGTCTCAATTTGACATTGCAATTCCATCCTCAATTAGGAATAGAAAATAGAGACATGCGTCCCACAAAAGAAAGTAATCAATTGTTGAGTGGCCAAGAAAAAATCGGTAAAGCGCGTATGCGAGACTCTGAAGAGTCACGGCAAAAGCCTTCTAGAAGTTTCCGGGCGAGGAGAAAATCAAGAAGAAGAAACCTCTGCAAAGAAAAGTGGAAATGGAGTGAGACAAGAGTGCGAGAATTCCAGGGAGATCGTGAGGAGGAAAGGCGTTGGTGTTTTGTGGGGGAGATCTAGTGGAATAATCAAATAATTTAAAACTTAAAATTTCTAATTAAAATCCATATTTCATCTTTTTACACTAGTCATAATGTAATTCCAGTAATTAATGTAATTATCATCATTACTCTCAAATTAGTATATCTATTATTTATAATTAATTATTTTCAGTAAATGATTATACTTCCAACATAAAAAGTTTACCCTAATTATTAATTTTCTTACAATGCTAAAAATTTATTAAAACTTATATAATATGTAAATTCACTTAATAATATTATTTATAATTTTTACTTTCAATTAAAATTTACAATCCTTATGGCAATTTTACTATAATGGGAATAATTAATTTACTTAATATAATTAAAATAGTTCAATTATAGTAAATTATTGTATGTAAAACCTATAATATTTTATTGAAAGTGAATAATTATTACTACTACATTAATTCTACAGTTTTTAAAATATTTTTGCACAGTAATAAAATTATAGTAAAATTATTGTAATGAAATTATTTGTTATAAAACCATTTTATTTAGAGAATTTATTTATTTATTTAATATTATTATCATAATAGTTATATAATATTTAAGCTATTTATCTGTTATAAATTATAACTAAATTGGGATCTAATTTTTTGTAATAATTATACTATAATTAGAGTAATGAATGAATTTTTAAAAAAAATTGTGTTTATAATTTTAAAATTACTTATTTACACTTAAAATTTAACAGAAATACAAAATATTCACATTAATTATTCATATTTTTACAGTAATCAAAATTAATTACTACATTTATAATAATTTAATCAAAGTTCATGACTATATGTTTGGTAGATAGTTTTTGAATTTCATCATTATGTCCATGTTTTTATTCGAATTAGCGTTTTTAATTTGTAAATGTTTTTTTTACATTAATGATTTCACCATATGTTTATGGCATTTGAATAGAATACAATATGTAGAAAATAAAATGTGATGAAAAAAAATGAGCCACCCTATCTTGTAACTACCCCACATGTCATCTTTGTGGATTGTGATTTCGTTGCAATAATTTATTGACAACCTCTTTTGAACATACCTATCACCCTTTACGTATAAAAGAATACACACATCTTTGTTCTGTTGTGTTGTTCTTTTTTGTGACACCATCTTTACTACAAATTGGTGTGCACTTGGGGTTTAAAACTAGGTTCCAAGCATGTTCAAGGAAAAAGGTGGGCATGAAATAGAAGCCAATATGGTACAATCCCTTCCAATGGAAACACCCAACATTTCATTTTCAAACATGTGAAACGTACTTTTGAATACATTTTGTTGTCTACATGTTTATGTTATTTATTTCCATTCATTTGTGTGTTTTGTTTCAAGATCTATGGTCTTCAAAAATCAATTTTCCATCGTCCTCTTTTAGTCCTTAATCATGATGCACATGGATAAGTCTTATTTTTCCTGTCAATGTCATCCTCAATGAATTTATTCTAGACACATGGTCAAGATCAATTAGTGCGCCTTTGTAATTTTTGTCACAAGAGGTGTCAAACCACTAGCCTCTTTAGGAACCAAGGTGTGGTTTCAAGAATTTAGAATCCTTAATAAGTCTTAGTACAATACCTTATAATTTTCCAAAACATAGGGAATTTTGGAAGGAAATGAATTAAATCCTTTTGAATTGAGAATATGAGTCCTTGATTTTGTAGGAACATTTACTATTTAATAGTTCTCATAAATTTGGATCCATGATTTAGGATGCTCAATTCTTTATTAAGACATGCAATCTTATGTTAGAAATTGGCTCCTTGGGTTACAACTCCACTTTTGTTTTATGAAACCCAATTTTGCATATTGAGCTTAATTAAGTCTTATATTTAATTTTTCAATCTTACATCAAGAATGTGGATACTAAAATAACAATATTATGTCCTACATTGAGGAAAATTCATTCCATTTTTTAACATTGTATTGGTAAGGAAAATAAGACTAGAAATACAATAAAAAAATTGGCATTAAAAATGTTTCACCATTTGTCCCCAAGGTTCTACAAGATTTGACCACATCTTGCCAAAACTAAGCACAACAATTCATGGCAAAAAATAAAATGGTAGGGTAATGTTTAATGAATTTTTATCACATTCATCAATAGGGGAAGCATTCATTCCAATTGGCATAAACAAAATAAATCATGACAAGCTCTCCAATGTCACATGTGAGTATGCTTCAATAAATTAGCGATAATTTTTGAACACTCTTAGATGGAAAAATGAACACACCCATTTCAACTATTGAATCATGTGATCATTTACCAAATCAAACTGAGGGGTTCTCACCAGCCCAAATAAATAAGTATATTAGGGGACTCATCAGGTTCTCAAAAATATGAGAACCGCCTTACACTGGTATATATATATAACTGTGGTTATCAAAAATTAAATACTTGGTTATTCTATGAAACAGCAGTTCTCAATTTTTTTGAAACAGTCAAATAACAACCTAGAAAACCTCTCCAAAAAGTGTAGAAATCTGATACCAAAAATGACCCCTCCCCCCCTTTCTAAAACCCAAGTAGAAATGTGGCAAAACAAAATAAAATAAAATTTGGAAATTTGGTGATTTTACCGGTAAAAAAAGTTAAGGAATATGCTACCAAATATTCCTTTTTCATGTTTATTTTTAGCATTTGTGCAAAATTTTGCACGAGACAATATGACTGTGTCAATTTTCTGTTTTTTCAAACTGACCTTGTTCTCAGATAGGCCAGTTCTCATGTAATACCACAACAACTGGTTTTCACAACCTGATTATTAAAATTTTCATTAATTAAAATCAGTTTTCATAATTAAATAATTACTAATTTAATTACTTCATCAAAGGAATAGAATCAGAGCAATGGGAAAAGAATAATAGTAATAAAGAGAAGAGTAATAAAAGTAAGACAAAAAAAAGTAATCGTAAGAGGAGAAGAGTAGCCCCTAGTGAGAAGAACAAGAGGAGCCAATAGCACCCATGTGAGAAGAAGAACAAGAAGAACCAATGAACCAAATTTGTTTGAAGACCCTGAGAACCGGATTCGAGTTTTCATGTGAAAACTCATCCGGTTCTCTCTTTTTTTAAAAAGCAATTCCAATTTTCCAAGCCGGTTCTCACATGGGTGAGAACCTTAAAACAGATGTTCAACCGAATTTTCAACCAAAATCAGAACACGACTGAGAACCATTCTGAGAACCAGGTCACCCAGTGAGAACCGCCTAACACTGGTATATACACTGGGTGTTTGATTTTATTTTTTAATCATTGTGAGTATCAACTTTGATACCCGACCTATCTAATAGTATTTTTCCCCTCATTTCTTCAGTACCTGTGTGTTTTCAGAAGGACCTGAAGTCATTACATAAATCGAGCTCATGTTGTGTAGCCGATTGTTACATTACTGATTTTGTCTTGAGCACTGACTGACTGACTTCTACTAGATATCCAACACTTTGGAATTTTGGAAAAGAAACAAAGGGGAATTTAATCGAGCACCATGAGTATCCGAGTCATGAAGCTTGTTCTTTTTGCACTTGTATTGCTTTCCAGCGCTGTCTCCAGCAATTGTTTCGAAATCATTTACCAGCGGAGCGAAAGTAAGATTCTCATCAAGCTGATTATGCAGCCTACGTGAATTACTTTCAAGATATATACATACTGCAGCAGCTCATTTTTTCAATTGTAAGAATGTGATGGTGACTCCAGTCCAAGAATTTGTAGATTTGGAAGTTTTTTTTTCGAGGTGTTGAAGAATACTACATACATGTGACTAATGTTGCACCGTGTATTCTGCTGCAGTGAATGCGTTGCACGCCATTTTCGGAAATTGGAACCAGAGCACTCCCAACATCGCTACAAACTTGCCTGGCTGGAATCCCAATACGAATCCCTATCCTTGCTTCAACCAAGAATGGAAAGGAGTACTTTGCGTGCGAAATCCCATCGTCAACTCTACCGACATAAATATCATTGTTGTTGCCTTGTAAGACTTCCTACTACCTACTACAACATCGTAAAGTTTTCAAATTTTCTCCTTGCATTTACAGTGACCTTCCTAGTCAGAATGTCTCTTCAAAAATAATAGAACTGAACCTTCCATTTGCTAAAGATCCTAATTTGATTAGGAAAGGAACTTCCACTTTTGTAAGTTCCCAAAATTTGAAAAGTTCTTTCAAGAGCTTCGAGGAATTTTGTTTTCGGGCTCTTCTTCGGTTTCCCTCCCAGTCTCATTGGGCCCTCAAAACTCAAGCAGAGCCTTAAAAGATGTTCCTTACAATAGGGAAAAGAACTTTCCAAATTTGGGAGCCTTACAAAAGTCGAAGCTCCTTTCCTAATCGAATAAAGTACATCTCTTATTGTATAAGAACATGTTTTGACATGTTTCTCAATCCAGTACAAGTACATCCCTTCTTGGGTTTTTTGCAAAATGGATTGCAAAACATGTCAAAACATATAGGGTAAACATACCCCCCACCGAACACTTTTGCAGATCTTTCTCAATTCTTCTCCATTTTGAGTGATTTAAAATGTTGTAGGAGCATCTTCTCAAGCTCTACAAATCATCTGGGGAATACAAAGCCAAAGGAGGAGCCAAACAAGAGCAGTATTTTTTCGAATTGCAAAACGCGCTTTTTTCATTTTTTTTCATTTTGAGACCTCCTACTTCATCAGTGCATAACTTTCTCATTTTTTGTTCAAATTGAGCGATTTAAACTGCTCTGAAATCGCCACCTTAAGCTCTACAAATCAACTTGTAACTCTAAACGCAACAGAGTAATAAACCCTAAGCCTACTTACTGGATTGACACAAACAGGAGTAATGTATATTATTCAATGGTACAAAGCAAGTATGCTACAAAAATCTCTTGGGGTTAGACTACAAGTCTTTCAGGGCTAGTTTAAGTTCTAACAATTATATGAGGGTGGTGGTGGATGGGCAGAATTTTGGATGATGCTCATATAGTGGGCACTTTGCCACCAGCGATAGGAAACCTGACAAATCTTATCATCTTGTAAGTTTGTGAAGATAGTTGAAATCATGTGCACGGAAGATATTTTAGAGATGCACATGCAAATTCTATAATAATTAAAATGTTTACAACTAGACTAATAATTGGCCACACAGGAAGACAAACGATGGGTATAGAAAGTCATCAAGAAACCTCTGGGGTACTTCTCTCTGAAAAGTGTGTAAAAGAGCTGCATTTTGTGTCCTTTAGCTGTTGGAGTTCATATTTTAGAAATGAACCATCCAAATTTCTTTTGACAAATTTGTGTGACATGAATGTTTTTTGCAGGAGTTTGACAAGCAACCCAGGGCTTACTGGTCCCATTCCTGCAGAGATTAGTAACTTGTCATCTTTGCAGATTTTGTAAGAAAATCTTATCAAACAGTTCTTGGGCCTATTCCACAACACTTTGTTGAAAATGCATGTTACATCTGCATAGGCTAGGATTAACATTGACATTAATATCCTTTATTTCTACTTGTTTGACAATAGTGTCATCTATTGCATGAACATAATTTCTTAATTTTAAAGTACTAAAACAGAATGAATTTTGTGCACGTCAATGATTGATAGTTTCTACTTTTTTCCTCCAGAGATCTACATGATAACAATTTCAATGGAACCATTCCGGGGTTCACAAACTCTTGGGGCTTTCAACAGTTGTTAGTCTAAATTTCCCTTGCAATAAACCATTTGCCAGTGTGTGATGTTTGCGAGACCTAATCACAATAACCTTGTAGTCAGGTAACAATATTAACCGCTTATTGCTGTGTTTAGGGTTTGGGGGCCCTTTCTAAACCCCAGACCCTAGACATGGAAATGCTGAGCCCTAAACCAACAATAGTGGGTAATGGCCAAAACATAATTCAGGGAAAATTGTATTTGGATGAAAGGGCAAGAATATCGTCTTACAACATACATATAACATAATCAGATGGAATATGATGTTTTGGGCATGGATGTAAAGCTACAAACAATGTAAGAAATTGCAGCTACATGATATTTGAAATGTTCACTTTCTTGTATCTAACTTTGGGATATATCTGCATGATTATTGTCCCTTTCCACGTTGAGGAGAGTGAAGAGATTGAACTAATTCATTTTTGCTCATATTTCAGAGACTTAAGTGGGAATCAATTGACTGGGGTGATCCCCAACTTTGGTAGCAAGCCATGGTTGCAAACCCTTAAACTGTCCGGGAATAAATTATCTGGATTCTTTGATAGCAGCATATCAAATGGCCTTGCGAACCTAACATTTCTATTAACCTTGTAAGATGAAGTTTCACCACCTAAGTAAACAAATGAGATTACCATTTTCCTTGGTGTATGTGGTCTTGTTTGAGATTTTAATATTTGGCCTCAAGTTTACCAGGTGTAATTCCAGAGTGAATGTGTATTGAGTGATTTCTTCCAACTTTCGATGTACTTAATATCAAGTCTTGTTGGAATGCCCATTGCTAAATTACAATATATTTGTTGAAGTTGTACATATATTTGGATTCTAAGCATTCATCTTTGTCATGTAGGGATCTGTCAAATCTTATGTTGTCTGGATCCCCACCTGACCTGACAACACTGCGCATTCTTCAATATTTGTGAGTGACTATTTCTTGAACTATGAAATATTGTAAAATTTTGGAAATTTCCTTTTCTTTCGTGTTGCATCCTTGGTTATCTTTTCAAACAAATCATGCAACGTCTTAAGATTGGACATTAATGCTCAAATCAGGTGGGTGTTTGTTCATGTGTGTATCCGTATGTAACACTACATATATAAGTATTTTTGCTCTTTATAATTGTAAACCTTATCTAAAGGGCAAAGAAATTGCAAATTTGCTAAAGGTGGCAAGACACATGTTAATGGGAACTGCAAATGATTAAAATGGTTGAAGTTTTCCCAATTTATCATGCCATTTAAATCTTGGAATTGTGACAAGACAATTTATGGCAAGAGTATTGTTAGCTTTTCGTACGTTCTTAATTTGTTATGGCTCTTAGATGGTTGTAGCTTGAAAATATTTAATTGGTCACATGTGTATGCATTCTTTTTAAGAACTAATTTCTAAGATATGGAACATCAGAATTCTTGTGGGATAACGTGTTCTTCATCTCAATTAACATGCAACCAAAAATCACATGTACATGTTATATATATTTATTTTTTTATTTTTTTATTTTTTTAAAAAACATGATTAAATAGTCTTTTGATTTAGGTTTCTATGTGGAACATGAATTTGGTTAGATGCATTTTCTGATTTTCACCAAATTGTCCAATTGAGAAGATATGTTTCTTACTACTTTTTACCTTGGTCCATTCTTTTGAATGTTGTTAAATCATTTGATCTAGTTGTGTATTGGAAATGCAAATTATTTTTCAGGAATTTAAGTATGAACAACTTTGGCGGTCCTATAGATCCTGCATCGATCTTCAATCCATCTTCCAACTTGGAAGTGTTAGATTTATCACGAAACAATTTTAGTGGCCCCTTGCCTGACTTTGGTTTTTTCAACACTTCTTTACAACAATTGTGAGTTCACATTGCTTGTTCCTCACTGGTCATTTGAAGTTGATATTTCCACTATGAAAACCACTAATTAATGTATCCATATGAAACCCAAAATTTTAACAGATTTGTCTTCATGTGTTACATTAGGGATTTGAGTTACAATGGGTTCAATTCACCACAAGTTCCTACTTGGCTTTTTGACCTCAAACAACTACAAACATTGTAAGTACATGCTTTTCCCAAGCCTTTTTGTTTTCTATGAATATGATGAACTAACCCTTATGACAAATGACTTTTTTTATTTTATGTACCTAAAAACTTCTCCAACAAGATCAAATTTAGATTATTAGTTGTTGATTTTTCTTTTGAAATAGTAAATGGGCATTAATGATATAACAATCTCAGATCACTTGAGAGGGTAGTTGGTGGTTTGTGATATGGTTCCTAACAATATATATGATTTGATCATTATGTAGTTGTGTTTTTAAATGTCATAATTATTGGTTGACATTGTTGATTGTTGTGTGAATACAATTTAAATCTATTGACAATGTTTCTTTTCAGTTTTTAAGGTTGAATTAAACATTGTTGTTTGATATTTGGCACATCATTTGATCTCATATTTAACATAAATTAAAATATGAAGGTCACGGGTATTGTTATATTTGCAGAGCACTAAGTGGATGTGGCTTAATTGGTTCATTTCCATATCAATTAGCAAGTTACTTTCCAAACTTACAAACCATGTAAGAAGTTTTCAACCTTGGTTCAAGTTGATGTACATGTGTGTATGTAGTTTCAAGAATCAAAGATTATACTTATATATCACACCCTTATTATTCTTCATCTAAATGTGTAGGTTACAAAAAAAACAAAGCAATTTATTTTTTTTAGTTTATGTTTCATGATTCACCTTAATATATATTATGTTATAGTTTTCCATTTTGAATAAAAGGATTCATAATCCTTTAAACCAAATGTGACCGAAACATGGTTTCTAACAATTACTTGAACAAACAACCTTTTTTAGAGAATTTGAGTTGGTTATAATAAATAGTGTGTAGTATGATTAATAGGATGATTTGAATCACAACCACTTTTCAAATAACCAAAAGTTTACATTGTTGCGGCTATTGGCTCAAAGCCTACCTAATGCAATTTCTTTCTCTAATTAATTCTTTCAGGAATCTTGACCACAACAACTTCAATGGGACCTTATACATAGGAAACATTTCAGGCTTGAGTAGGAAGTTGCCCAATGACACTATTGATGGGCATTTACAATCCTTAAATCTTAACAAAACAGATATCTCATATGTTGATTACAATTCATCCGACATCACAGATGTGACTACTACTATCATGTAAGTATATTTTGATCACTTCCAAAAGTTGCCAAACATAGATTGTCCATGTCATTTTAATTTTAATTTTATTAATTTAAATACTAAATGTTACGGGTAGGTTCTGTACAAGTATGAACATAATGTAATGAAAAAATATGAAATTATGTATTCACATGTATTTTTATTTTTTTGAACTTGAATGACCTCTTAAAATAACATAAAAGTTAATATTGTAAAACATTTATGCAATACATGTCACTTAATATCAAATGATGGTTATTTTTGTGTGCAGACTTGAAAACAGTATATATTGCTCAAAAACATCATTACAAACAAATGGGCAAAGATGTTATTGTGCACAAAATTGTTTTGTTATACTTGGTTAGTACCTATGTTGGATAAAACTTTATCATATATAATGTATTTTGCATTGTATATCTAATTGATAATAAATACAATGGTATTTTTTTGTACACGAAGTTAATTTATGAATAGATCAATATGTTGTTATACATATTTTTACAAAAAATATTATTCAATTCCAAAATGTCTTAATGAAACCATTGATCATACATATACTAGCAAGAATAGTTCACTTTAAAAAATTAATTAGGAATGTAAGTGAGGTTTTTAATAGTTTCTAAGGAGATTAAATTTTATGAAACTTTTGTCAATTGTCAAAGTTCATACATATGTGTGTGGTTTTGTTTTCTTATAGACACAAGTAACAACAATACTCGAAAGGTGATTATAATTTCAACAACTGTAAGTGGCATTGTCCTAGCACTTGTCATTGCCATCACCACTTGCTTGTTTTGGAAGAGTAGACAAAGACAACGGTACCTACTACTTCAACTTCATGAAAGTAAGTGAATTTGCATGCAAACTTATATTTTGTTCACATTGATTTTTTCACTTATATTAATGATTTCATAAAAACTATAAACATCACCTAAATCATAAAATGTTTATCAATAGCATGTGACCTAATTTTGATGCACATATATGTCCAAATTTAGTTATTATTACAAAAGGATCTTGTCTTTTGTTCATTTTTGGGCATATTGACAAAGAATACATGACACATGACTTCATGAATTTAACCTAGTTTTTTGTTAAATAATTTGGCATTTTATAGGATTTGCACAACATGAAGTTCAACCTACAATCTTTGGATACAGTGAACTCAAGGCTGCTACAAGAGATTTTCATCCAACTATGAAGCTAGGTGAAGGGAGCTTTGGTGTTGTTTATAAGGTAACTTGTTTAACAAATAATGACATATTGAAAAATTTCATATTTCATATAACATTTTGTCTTGAAAAATTAATGTCATATAATTTGAACTATTGATCAATGTTTTTTTTACAATACAACATACATTAATATTGGGAAGGTAAAATTTATGTTATTTATGCATTGAACACATTGAAACATTTTACAAAATATGTATTACCATTGTAATGAATAATGTTTTTGTTTGATTCTACTAGGGAATATTTGCAAATGGGGTAGAAGTGGCAATAAAACAATTGCTTGTGAAAACCCAAAAAAACATAGATGAGTTTCTTAATGAAGTTGTCATCATCAGTGGAGTGAAACACCGAAATCTAGTGAAATTAAAAGGTTGCTGCTTACGTGACAACAAAAAACTATTGGTGTATGAATATCTTGAAAATGGGGATTTGGCCAATTTGTTATTTGGTGAGTTTTTTAACTTTGACAAATATTTTCACACTTTAATCATTTTTTCATTTTCCATCATTTTTGTGTCCAACCATATTCATTAATGGTAATAGGACTTTAAGGTTTTATCACACACATTTTCATATTCAATCAATAGAAGAGATGTAAATTCTAATTAAATCAACATTTGTGATGTTTTTTTAGGTGGACAAAACAATAGGGAAGTTTTGGTTTGGCCAACACGATTCAACATTTGTTTAGGAATTGCTCATGGTTTGCATTACCTTCATGACGTTTCTCAACCACGAATCATACATCGAGACATCAAAGCAAGCAATATTTTGCTTGATAAGAAGTTGCAACCAAAAATTGCAGATTTTGGATTGGCCTTCTTATTTCCAGATGACAAAACTCACATTAGTACAATGCATGTTGCTGGCACAAGGTGGGTTACATTGATTTTTTTGGCATTTAAATTCTCAATACATATTTTTATTCAAGTTCATCATTTATTTACTTATGTGTAATGTGGTCATTCATGCAGAGGTTATTTAGCACCTGAATATGCAACACGTGGCCAACTCACTATAAAAGTTGATGTTTATAGTTTCGGGGTTTTACTTCTTGAGATTATAAGTGGAAGAAAGAATATAGATCACAACTTGCAACAAGAAGATATATATCTTGTCGAAAAAGTAAGGCCCCCTATATATGTGAAATGCATTCAAATGTCAATTAATTAGATTGGTTTATATGGTTTTTAAAACAATGATGGTTTTACAATTTGTCATAACTATTAATTTCAAATCTTTTGATTATGAGATATGTTTGAGATGTCAAAATTATTCAAGTTAATGTCAAAAGTAAATTGGAACTAGATATTGGCCTACAAAAATGCTAATCATAGTGGATGAATTTGTTATGTGAATATACTTTTGGTTTCATATGGTGGACATACTAGTTAGTACAAATGTTTTCCATAGATGGAAAATTAACCAAGGAATGTGGTTTGTGTAGGCTTGGAGATTGCATAGGGAATGCAATTTAATTGACATTGTGGATCAAAATCTCCATTTACTCAATGATGAAGCCATTCAAGCACAACGACTATTGAACATAACTCTTTTGTGTTTGTTAAATGATGGAGAAAAACGACCTTCTATGGCTCGTGTGGTGGCAATGTTACAAGGGGACGTGGAATCAGAGATTGTGGAAAATGACTTAGCATTAGGAAGATCGAATATAAAATTACCTCTAAGTTCATTATCTAGTTTAGAATCTAATTTGGAACTTTCCAATATTTCTGAAGGCTCAGAAAGTAGCTCACTAGTGTTTTACAATCACTCAAATGCTAGTATGAATGCAACAAGTTCAAATCTACCTAGCATTGAACTTTCCATTGTATAGGTGAATAACAATTTAAAACCACTAATTTAAAACAAATAATGTAAAAGTAACATGGCAATTATATGATTTTGGCTCCATCTTGAGATGATAAGAACTCCACACATGAATACACTTGCCACAGTAGGAACCAAATAGGAGATCAACATCATTTACTTGGTACAAATTCTTGGACTAACATATTTCATAAAGCCTTAAAACCCTAAACCCTATCAAGCCTAACCCATAACAAAAAAAAGTTGTACATACATAAAAGAATTGGTGGGGAACATGAAGAGCAATAACATTAGTTGGTAGTAATTATGGAACAAACCCCTTTCATAAAGCTCCAAACCTTGAACCCTAGTCAAGTCTTGCCCTCTAGCCCATAACTTTGAAAGTTGTAGCTACATCAATGTAAATATAGAGGTGTGGGGCACAATAACATATAGTCGGTACCAATCTTTGAACAAACACATTTCCTAAAGCCCAAAACCTAAACTTTATCAAACCCTAGCCCATAACAAATAAAGTTGCAAATACATAAAAGCATATATGGGGAACATGGAAGTAGTCACATCTAGATGCCACTAAATGTTGTCATTGTTCATGGAATGCCAAACAATAGACCACTAGCACGGCACTTGTTTAACATAAATCCATCTCATTGTTTGAATGTCTTTCATTAATGAACAAGTGTAATTATGATCAACTCCCAAATCAAACCACAAAAAAGTAGTTATAAGTTATGCTCAATTTACCAAATGTTAACCATCATTGTTAGGATATTAATTTTTTTTCATTACTAAACAAGGCAATTATTGCAAAACTTTGAAATTTGATTTACACATAGAGTATCAAAAACAATTTATAGAATTTGGACCAACCAGTGCTACTACATTAGGATATTAATATTTTCTAAGTACATATGGATTAATAATTGTTGGGTATGCATATGGGCCAGTTTTTGCAATAACCTACCTTGAATTGGACTCAATATGATTATACATATAGGCTTTTATTTTGTGATGAAAGCTTGAAATGAAGACGGTAGCCATTATAGGGCAAAAGGCCGTAAACCACGAGATCGTTCAATCTATGTCCATTATTGACAAAAGATAACTATTGTCGAAAGTTGAGAGGGTCTAACTTTGCAGAGAATTACACAAACAAAATGATATGAGGTTCAATTTTGGGCAAAAGACAAAAGAGAAAATTACCCCCAAATGGATGGAAGAATTACCAATATAGATATATCTTGCGATTCATGTTTTTCATCTAGCATTTTGATGATATTTAATTAAGATAAATATTTCTTGTTGTTCATGTATTTCATTTAGCATTTGATAATATATTTAATTAATATAAGTTTCTGTTTTTTTGTTATTTTTTCTCACCGAGCATTTTGATGATATTTACTTAATATGAATATGTTGTAGACTTCACTTCTTTCTTCTTGAATTTACATCTTTAAAATGAAATTATTTAACTTGTTCCAATTTTATTTCAAAACACATGGGGACCACATTGTGAAAATTCACCCCAACAAAATTCATTGGGACTCTTATTCAAGGATTTATTTTGATGAATATCTTTCTTGAACTTTTTGACATTGAATAATGATATATAATCCTTTTAATTATGTCCAAAAGGTGAAAAGGCACACTACAATGAACCAAAAATGGTGGATGTAATGTTCATAATTAGACTTTTTCATAATGTAAAATTGGAGTCATTATTTCAAAATCGTAAACATAGCCCCTTAAAGCAAAAAAATTGTGGATTTCAAGAAAGGCATCCTTTGAAAATACTACCTCCTATTTATATTTTGAAATGTAACTTAAAATTCATCAATGTGTGGATTTCAAGGACTAAATTCAACAATTAGCTCATTTTTTCATAAAATTTTCAAATATCAAATTTTTGATGAATTAATTCATTCTAAATCTACATTCATGATACTAGTCCACCAAAAAAAAAACTGCATTTATTGGTATAGTTCATGATGCATGTTTGAATCCATAACACAAATTATGGATTGTGACAACACAATTGCCCTAATTTTAAAAGTCCACTTTGCGTTCATAATATCATTATTTGTCATTTTATTTTACAATGTTTTCGACTTGTACCCTACTCTTAAAAAATGGGTTTTTCGCAACATTTCATCATAACTTCAAAGTTGTATAGGCCTAGAACTTAACACCCTCCTTGTGAAAATTGCAACATGACACCAAAAAATGTATTTGTCTAATGTGCTTTCACCGCAAAGGAGTTGAAAAGAAATTTGCATTCATCAAAATGGCATTGTTTGGCTTGAGTGATCATATAACGGGTGGCCAAAAATATAGAATTTGATCCTTATAATATTTACGAAAAGTTTTATGATATTTTGCCGAATAATTTTCTTATGGATAATTGTTCCATCTTCCACCCCACTATATGTGCAAAGGAAATGGAAGATGAAAATGCAAAAAGGGTCAAGTTTTACCCTTTTACCGTCGATTCTTAGTGTACTTGAGTAGGGGTGGCAACCTATATTGAAAATAATATCCCCTAGTTTATAAGAACAGCCATTGTCGAGATTCGTCTACCTACACTTCAACAAGCCGGTCAGGTTGAAACTTATTTAATAAACTTATTCATTGATTAATTTAGCAAAAATTTAGTCCATACAACTTGAAAAAATCCTATAATCTACATTAAATCACATTCAATAGAATGTAAAGACCTTTTTTTTTAAATGATGAAAATTATATATTCATAATAAAAATTAATAAAATTATGATATTACAAAACACATACGTGTATAAATTAGTAATAATGAAATCTACACAATGTTAATATTTTATATAAATTTTTATTTTTTAAAAATTATTATTTTATTTTAAGAATATAATATAAATACTTAGAAGTTAATATGACACAAGATTTATTGATTCAATATATGTTTAAAGGTAAGGAGATTTAATATTTATTTTTCTATTATTAATTTTTTAAATCCCCAAAAAAATTCAATGTTGATTTAAAATAGGTTTATTTACAAATCATTTATAAAAATATAATTTCTTCAAGAAGTCATTGTTGTTCAAATGTATTAAAATGTAGTGACAATTCAAATGAATTTTTAATCAAACTACTTCATATATATATATGAATGTTTTTATAAATGTGTGTTAATATCACTTTTTTGGGGCTTGGCAAGTACCAACTAACTTGCCTAAAAACAATTGTAAAAATAACATTACGCCAAATTGTGACTTTCATGATTAGAACATTAAACAACTACGTCATGTGTACAATCATTTTTGCTTTGGGCATGGACAAGGTTAGTCATGAATACGATTATATGACCATGAACAAAAAGTATAACATTTTTTAGTCACTTACATGATTACAAGACTAAAATTATGACTTCATGACTACTTAAGAATACAGTTACAACATATGTTGGTTCCCC
Source organism: Sphagnum contortum (assembly GCA_963920785.1). Lineage (NCBI taxonomy): Eukaryota > Viridiplantae > Streptophyta > Sphagnopsida > Sphagnales > Sphagnaceae > Sphagnum > Sphagnum contortum. The sequence continues at coordinate 2,163,284 of OY987281.1, forward strand.
AACAATATGTAATTAATTCAAACAACATATCTAATAAATGTTTTCCGATATCAATTAAGTACACCAAGAAAGTTCAATGAATACATAATCTTAGGGTTTAGGGTTATAATAATAAATTTTTAAAAACCAATCACAAAAATGGGAGGTTAATTATAATTTAAATATTAATTATTAAAATTTTACATTTACATAGTAAAATTTAGGATTGGCATTGGATATTTTACAAGTGAACCTAGCTTAGGGAAATCTAAAACTGAGTAGAGATTTCTTCAAAAGGTGTTTTTGAAATCTTTTTAAATCACTAGAAAAGTAAGGAACTAAATTTAAATTTGCCACATTGAAACTTCTTCTTGCTACAAGTAGTTAGAAAGTAGTGGGACTTTGAAAAGAAAAAACCTCTTATTTATCTTGTAGGGCTAGTTGTGGTTGAATCCTCCTATGGATGCTTGCCAATGTGGTTATGTAATAAATTAATTTTTAATAAATTCTAAGTTTTAAAATTTTAAATAACATTAAAAGCCAACAATCCCTTACCAATGGAGGAGTTCCATTAGGGTTTAAAAAGGCTTTCCTTGCTTTAGAGAAAATCTACATGTGGGCATTCATGAGCAAGCACACAAAGGTGTGGAAGAACTAGCCAAGAAAAAAAATCCATTTTTAGTTTGAAGGGTGAATTATTCTTCAAACTTATGCTTTTATTTTTCAAGTTTATTCAATCTTTTTCTTTCTTTTTTGTCTTCTTCAAAAGGTACAAGATGGAAGGACACAAGTCTTGGCAAACTAAGAATACTCCAAAAAGGGCAAATCACAAGGGGGAACGAGAAGAAATCAAATACTTGAACCTTCCCCCCAAATTGTGATAAGCATATTAGATAAAGAGAGGGAAGGAACACCTAGAAGAATGCTTGACCTAGATGAACCTTCACCTATAATAATATATGAATATGTTATTATTAAATCAGGTGAGGTTCCATTCCCCTTCCTAATATCACAAATTTATATACTTGATGGGTTTGTTCCAAATCCATGTGAAATTTGTTATTCTATGGGTTCGTATTGTTTAAACATGAATGTCATGCATTGTATAAACACAAAAGTTATGTGCACGACTTTTGTGTGTAAACAATATGGATAGACATACAACATCCATGTTTAAACACACAATGCACATGACATTGATGTTCGAACAATACAAATAGATAAATGACATCTTTGTCTATTCCATTCAAACCTATGAAAAGAAAATTCACAACTATTATTGCCAAATCGTGATGCATGAAGTTAATGATGAAGGTAAGTCTCATTTTTCATATGTGAATTTCGTGAAAAGTTTTGCCATTGCTTTTTCCACAATGATTGTTGTTGAAAGATTCTAATTCAAATGTACTCGTGTAACTTATGTCATTGGTTTGAATGTGTATTGGTTATCCATTTCTTCCTTCCAAAGCCATCTTTTTGGTAATTCACTTGAATTTTGAACTAGGAAAACTATTCAAAATTCAGTATTTTTTGGAAATGCTATTGGATTTCTACAAATCCAAACACCTTCATTAAATCCTATGCATCGAAAGTTTTTTAACAATACAAAGAGTGTGCCCAAATTCCATTACAATTTTTTTATTTAAATGAATTTTCAATGAAAACAATGTTTTCAATAACTTTTTCACTATAAGTTCAAACATTATGAAACCAACTTGATACACCTTTTTCATTGAAATTTTTCCAACAACACCAAGAACATGACAAGATGCACCATCCTTTGGGAGATTTTAATGTGACAAACAAATCAAATAAACTACCTTTTCTTCATAGATAAATATTGAAGGTTTTCACAAACCATAAATGAAGAAAAAAATTAATAAAAATCACCATTATAATATTGGACTTTTAGTTTTTGGTTTTAAAAAAAATGATTAAAGATTTGTACTTCATATTTGGTTTCTAGCCAAATTTGGCTAAATCTTCTTACGAATGATATATATTTTTTATTACAAACAAAAATTCTTAAAAAGGAACAATGACCATCACCTACATAGCATATATTGACATCTTCATTTTTTAGGGTTAAACCTTTTATTATAGAAACTCCACATACACATCATACACTAAATTTTAGATGAAATATAGCCAATATATGCATTGTTGGGGAATTTGGGCCAATAAATTAGGTTTGATTTGGTAAATGATCACATGATTCAATAGTTGAAATGTGTGTGTTCATTGCTCCATCTACGAGTTTTCAAAAATTATCGCTAATTTGTTGAAGCATATTCACATGTGACATTGGAAAGCTTGTCATGATTTGTTTTGTTTATGCCAATTGGAATGAATGCTTCACCTATTGATGAATGTGGTAAAAATTCATTAAACATTACCCTACCATTTTCTTTTTTGCCATGAATTGTTGTGCTTAGTTTTGGCAAGATGTTTGTCAAATCTTGTACAACCTTAGAGACAAATGGTGAAACATCTTTAATGCCAATTTTTTAATTGTATTTCTAGTGATGTTTCTTATTTTCCTTACCAATACAATGATAAAAAATGGAATGAATTTTCCTCAATGTAGGACATAATATTGTTATTTTAGGATCCACATTCTTGATGTAAGATTGAAAAATTAAATATAAGACGTAATTAAGCTCAATATGCAAAATTGGGTTTGATAAAACAAAAGTGGAGCTGTAACCCAAGGAGCCAATTTTAAACATAAGATTGCATGTTTTAATAAAGAATTGAGCATCCTAAATCATGGATCCAAATTTATAAGAACTATTAAATAGTAAATGTTCCTACAAAATCAAGGACTCATATTTTCAATTCAAAAGGATTTAATTCATTTCCTTCCAAAATTCCCTATGTTTTGGAAAATTATAAGGTATTGTACTAAGACTTATTAAGGATTCTAAATTCTTGAAACCACACCTTGGTTCCTAAAAAGGCTAGTGGTTTGACACCTCTTGTGACAAAAATTACAAAGGCGCACTAATTGATCTTGACCATGTGTCTAGAATAAATTCATTGAGGATAACATTGACAGGAAAATTAAGACTTATTCATGTGCATCATTTTTAAGGACTCAAAGAGGACAATGGAAAATTGATTTTTGAAGACCATAGATCTTGAAACAAAACACACAAGTGAATGGAAATAAATAACATAAACATGTAGACAACAAAATGTATTCAAAAGTACGTTTCACATGTTTGAAAATGAAATGTTGGGTGTTTCCATTGGGAGTGATTGAACCATATTGGCTTCTATTTCATGCCCACCTTTCGTTGAACATGCTTGGAACCTAGTTTTAAACCCCAAGTGCACACCAATTTGTAGTAAAGATGGTGTCACAAAAAGGAACAACACAATGGAACAAAGATGTGTGTATTCTCTTATACGTCAAGGGTGATAGGTATGTTCAAAAGAGGTTGTCAATAAATTATTGCAACCAAATCACAATCCACAAAGATGACATGTGGGGTAGTTACAAGATAGGGTGAGTCATTTTTTTCATCACATTTTATTTTCGACATATTGTATTCTATTCAAATGCCATAAACATATGGTGAAATCATTAACGTGATAAAAACATTTACAAATTAAAAATGCCAATTCGAATAAAAACATGAACATAATGATGAAATTGAAAAACTATCTACCAAACATATAGTCATGAACTTTGATTAAATTATTATAAATGTAGTAATTAATTTTGATTACTGTAAAAATATGAATAATTAATGTGAATATTTTATATTTCTGTTAAACTTTAAATGTAAATAAGTAAATTTAAAGTTATAAATACAATTTATTAAAAATATATTCATTACTCTAATTATAGTATAATTATTACAAAAAATTAGATCCCAATTTAGTTATAATTTATAACGTATAAATAGCTTAAATATTATATAACTATTTATGATAATAATATTAAATAAATAAATAAATTCTCTAAATAAAATGGTTTTATAATAAATAATTTCATTACAATAATTTTACTATAAATTTTATAAATGTTTATTACTGTGCAAAAATATTAAAAAAACCGTAGAATTAATGTAGTAGTAATAATTATTCACTTTCAATAAAATATTATAGGTTTTACATACAATAATTTACTATATTGAACTATTTTAATTATAATAATTAAATTAATTATTCCCATTATAGTAAAATTACCATAAGATTGTAAATTTTAATTGAAATTAAAAATTAAAAATAATATTATTAAGTGCAATTACATATTATATAAATTTTAATAAATTTTTAGCATTGTAAAAAATGAATAATTAGGGTAAACTTTTTATGTTGGAAGTATAATTATTTACTGAAAATAATTCATTATAAATAATAGATATACTAATTTGAGAGTAATGATGATAATTACATTAATTACTGGAATTACATATGACTAGTGTAAAAAGATGAAATATGGATTTTAATTACAAATTTTAAGTTTTAAATTATTTGATTATTCCACTAGATCTCCCCCACAAAACACCAACCCCTTTCCTCCTCACGATCTCCCTGGAATTCTCACACTCTTGTCTCACTCCATTTCGACTTTTCTTTGCAGATGTTTCTTCTTCTTCATTTTCTCCTCGCCCAGAAACTTCTAGAAGGGTTTTGCCGTGACTCTTCAGACTCTCGCATACGCGCTTTACCGATTTCTTCTTGGCCACTCAACAATTGATTACTTTCTTTTGTGGAACGCATGTCTCTATTTTCTATTCATAATTGAGGATGGAATTGCAATGTCAGCTTGAGACTTTGTCAAACGCGCTTTACTTTTTCCCTCTGGCCTCCTCCATTATCATCATCTTCACTTTTGTTCACATCCACACATCGACCTCTCTCTTACCAAAAAACTCTAGCCGGGAAAAAGCTAAGAAATCAATTTTAAAAGTGCTAGAATCAAATGCTTTTTGAGATTCTCAATTGCTAAAACTCAACCAAACCCAAAGAAAAATCGTCAGATTTCCATACGTGGTTTCCAAGTAGGTAGCCAAAAATAAGAGAAAGATGTTTAAGACTTTCTAATGCCATATTTAGCTCATAGCCAAATCTGACTAAATCTTCCTACCCATGATAGCCACTTGGGCTATATCCCAAAACTGACCCAAAAAATTATCCATCCACAAGTTTCCTGCTGTTGGCTGATTTCACCCAGTGCATTATTGAAGCGCTCTGCCAGAGCTCTTCTTCCAGGCAATGCATGATTAATTGGGCCTTGGGCGAACCGGCCAGGATGAATTGACCCTCACATTGAGATCTCTGTAAAAACCCCCAAAATCAACTTAATTGGCCTTATTAGGCCCCAAAACTCATAGATTTGGACTTTGGGACGCTGATTTAGGCTACAGAACTAATATTTGTAATTTATAGGAGCAATTTAAATGAGCTTTGTGGTTTTTACCATGATCCCAATGTGGGGGTCAATTGTCGGGTGAGCGTGCCCTACACTAGAACCATCATGACAATCTCAAAGTTTTGGGGGGCAGCTTCAAACATTACAGATACATGTAGCGTCTTTCGAGCATCTCCACCCCACACCTGCAAACACCCCTTTTTATTAAATCTGGCACCGGGATATCGTAACTTATGCTCCTCTCCAGTATTTAAGTTGATTTGCATTGGTCATTTTTACCCCTTTACAAGCTACTCTGGATATGGACGGTGTGATCATTAAAAACTATTCTATTTTAGCCTGAAGGAGTGTTTTGCAGTTTGTGGGGTGCAGATGATCTTAGACAAAATCAACGTCTCTAAATTGACAAAGACAGCCTCTAAGAGGCCTCACTCAAGAAGGTAAGTGTACCAGTGTAGGCGCTGGTTCGCCCTGGCCAGTGGCTATGATTGGAGGAGCCTGGGGGAGAAGGAAAAATTACATGGACGGTCATAGCAAATAAATCCAGAGTGGAATAACAAAAGAAATTATGTACAAGGCAGTGATTTTTCTTGGTGAATCTTCACACTTTGGCTACAAAGGAAAATTGAAGAAATTGGGAAATTTCGTTTCGATAGTGTGAATTCGAGAAAAAGAAATGCTCATGAAATGGAAAAAATCGACAAAGTTTACAACCCACAAAATTGGAAAAAGAAGGAAAGGAAAAAAGAACTGGTACAGACTTTATATACGTGTGCACCCTAAATAAAATAGGGAGAAACATGTTGTGAAACTAAGAGCAACTTTAGACGAGGGTCCAGGGACCAATGAATTCAAGCAATCTTATTGGTTGAAAGCTTTAAATTGGTCCCAAGGCCTTGCGATGAAGGTCCAAGACCAAAAAGTGAGAAATTGAGGCTAATATGGCACCTGTTTTGGAGAGAAAATCAATGGGTAGGGACCAAAAGACAGTGCTAAAAGGGGAGCTCCTGCTTTGGAGAACCAAGAATGAGGCTAGAGACCTAGGTACACTCCAACTCAAGGATTCAATTTGCTTCACATGAGTCCAAATTGGTTCTTAGGAAAATGGAGCCTGGACCCTCATCTAAAGTGGGCCTAATGGTGTTTTACTGCAAGACCCTTTTGACACTTTATGTGGAGAACCATAATCAGCACGATGGACATCTGGTGCAAAGTGCAAACATGTTGGATCCGAGATCTGAGGCCTTACCCTAGTGAAAGCCATTAACTTTTTGCTCACTTTTGGGTTTCTGACTTGCTTTGTGTTATGGTGCCCACAACCAAGTCTGTTGTTTGTAAAGAAGTTGGGGGAACCTGTAATTAATGGCCATGCTGAACCTGCACCTATATTAATGCATTCGCCTTCTTGAATGAGCCCTTCTTTCCCCAGAATCAATGCAAGACGCATGAAAGAAATGTTAAATTTGAACACAGAGACCCTGATTTAATCTAAGGCCCGCTTTACACTAAGAGTTAAAAAACTTGGGGCAACTCTGAGCATTTTTGGCTTTTTGTCTGGCCCCAAGTTATTAATAAATGCTACAACATTGGCCACAAGGGTTGCAAATTGGCTTCCCAAATTTCATGGTATCCTTTTCTTCAGCCTTGGGGCCAACACAAGGCCATAAAATTCAACATTTACTAGTAACTTGGGACAGATTGAAAAGATCTTTTCTTTTCTGCTCTTGACTCCTAGTGTAATTTAGCACTTGGGGCTGATTTCAACTTTTGCACCAATAGGAATGCGTGATATGAGTTGAACATGGGCCTCGACTCCTATTGTAAACTGGGCCTAAGAGCAGGTCCACAGGTGCTGGGTATCTGGTGCAGACAGTGAATTTTGGCTCAGCACAATGGCTTTGGCCTGGACATATTCAAAATGCTCAGCAAAGGACAATACCTGCTATTGATTGTTCAATAGACTGTTATAGGCGGTTGGTCGAAGTAGGTTGCTAATAACTATTATTGGCTACAGATCATTTGCATTGTCAGTTTTAGTATGGGGTTGCGAAAAAAAAACTAATCCTGGTTTTGGGAAACATTGTGTTTCATTGCAATATACTCAGAGCACCTGTGGAGCTGCTTTAGAGGATGATTTTAGCTACAACAACAGATGTTTTGTCAAGTGATTGCACTAATTTTTGAATGAATTCATTAGTTTAAAAAATTAGTTTAAAAATAGTGAATTCATTGATCTAATGAATGGGGAGTAGAGAAATGCACCCGCATTTTCTAATGATTAGAAGCAAATCCAAAGCCTTTGTAACTTGGTACCACTATAGATGATGGTTTGGTCAAGGCTAATATTTGTACCTGGTATACAAATATTATCATTGTTTTTTCTTGTCTCTTTTTTTTTTTTTTTCAATTTTGTGGTTTGTAAAATTTGGAAAAAAATTCCATTTATTGTGCATTTTTTCCTCAAATTCACACTATTAAAACGAGTTTTCCCAATTTCTTCAAATTTTCTTTGTAGCCACAGTGCGAAAATTCACTCTTCGGTACAGAATTTCTTTTGTTTTTCAACTCCAGATTTAATTGTTATGACCGTCCATGTAATTTTTCCTTCTGCCCCCAGGCTGCTCCAATCATAGCCACTGGCCAGGGCTAACCAGCACCTACACTGGTACACTCACCTTTTTGAGCAAGGCCTCTTAGAGGCTGTCTTTGTTGATTCAGAGACTCTGATTTTGTCTAAGAATATCTCCATCCCAAAACTGTAAACAACTCCTTTATGTTAAAATAGAATAGTATTTAATGATCACTGGCCCCACCCACAAACGTCATTAAATTGCCTTTAAACACTCAAAGACCATTTATGTCTTTACATCTGCACCCGTATTAGTCACTGCACGTCCAAATCCATAGTAGAAAAAGCTTTTAAAGGGGTTAAAATGACCACTGCATATTGACAGCAAACGGGAGCGGGCACAAGACACTATCTCGCTGCAAGATTTGATGACAAAGGAGTATTTGCAGGTGTGGGGTGGAGATGCTCTAAGGACGCTAAAAGTATCTATAATATTTTGAAGCTGCCCCCAAAACTTTGGGATTTTAACCGTGTTTCAAGTGTAGGCCAGGATAACCTGACCAAGGCAAATTGACCCCCACATTTGGATCATGGTAAAAAACCGCAGAGCCCATTTAAAATTGTTCATAAATATTCTAGATTTTAAAAATATCATTTCTCTAGACAACATCAGTGTCCCTAAGTCCAAATCCATAAATTTTGGGGCCTAATATGGCCATTTGAATGGCTTTTGGGGGGTTTTTTTTTTTCATGGTGATCCCAATGTGGGGATCAATTCACCCTGGCCGGTTCACCCAAGGCCCAATTAATCATGCAACCTGAGCTCTGGCGGAACGCTTCAATAATGCACTGCGTGAAACCAGCCAACAGCAGGAAACGTGTGGAGCAATATTTTTTGGGTCAGTTTTGAGATATAGCCCAAGTGTGGCTATCATCGGTAGGAAGATTTTATCAGATTTGGCTATGATCTAAATATGGCATTAGAAAATCTTAAACATCTTTCTTTTATTTTTGGCTACCTACTTGGAAACCCCCTACGGAAATCTGACGCTTTTTCTTTGGAATTGGTTGAATTTTAGCTATTGAGAGTCTCAAAAAGCATTTGATTTTAGCACTTTAAAAAATTATTTCTTAGCTTTTTCCCGGCTATAGTTTTTTGGTAAAAGAGAGGTCGACGTGTGGATGTGAACAAAAGTCAAGATGATGATAATGGAGGAGGCCAAAGGGAAAAAGTAAAGCGCGTTTGACAAAGTCTCGAGCTGACATTGCATATTCCATCCTCAATTATGAGTAGAAAATAGAGACATGCATTCCACAAAAGAAGGTGATCCATTGTTGAGTGGCCAAGAAGAAATCGGTTGAAGCGCGTATGCGAGAGTCTGAAGAGTCACGGCAAAACCCTTCTAGAAGTTTCTGGGCGAGAAGAAAATGAAGAAGAAGAAACATCTGCAAGGAAAATCGAAAAGGAATGAGAGAGAAGTGTGAGAATTCCAGGGAATTTCATCGTGAAGAGGAAATGGGTTGATGTTTTTTGGGGAGATCTCGTGGAAAGATCCGCCTAGCTTGCGGGGACCTGTGATGTGAGGGACACCCATCACACCCTGTGTATGCTAATGGGATGGCAAAGGATTTGTAGCAGGTTTTATGGGACCAAAGGTTAAGAGAAAAATGGTTACCGATCATTTGCATTGTCAGTTTTAGTGTGGGGTTGGGAAAAAATAATAATAATAATTAAATAGAAACTAATTCTGGTTTGTATTGTATTGGGATATTGTGTTCCATTGCAATATACTCAGAGCAGCTGTGGAGCTGCTCTAAAGGATGATTTTAGCTACAAACCACAGCTGCTCTAAAGGATGATTTTAGCTACAACTAAAGCTGTTTTGTTAAATGATTTTACTAAATTTTGAATGAATTCATTAGTTTAAATAATTAATTAAAAAAACAACGAATTCACTGGTCTAATCAAGGGGCAATACTGAATTGCACCCACATTTTTTAATAACTAGAAGCAAACCCAAAGCTTTTGTAACTTGATACCAGTATAGATGCTGGTTTGGTCACGGCATAATATTTGTACCTGGTGTACCAGATACAAATATTATCAGTGTTTTTTCTTTTCTCTTTTTTTTTTTCCAATTTTGTGGTTTGTAAACTTTGTCAAAAAATTTCCATTTATTAGGCATTTTTTTCTCGAATTCACACTATTAAAACGAATTTCCCCAATTTCTTCAAAAAAATTTAGCCACACTGCGAAAATTCACCCAAAAATATCGCTTTTCTACACTTTTCTTTTGTTTTTCGACTCCAGATTTATTTGTTATGACTGTCCATGTAATTTTTCCTTCGCCCCCACAGGCTGCTCCAATCATAGCCACTGGCCAGGGCGTACCAGCACCTACACTGGTACACTCGCCGTCTTGAGGAAGGCGTCTTAGTGGCTGTCTTTATGCATTCAGAGACTACGATTTTGTCTAAGAGCATCTCCATCGCAAGACTGTAAACAATTCCTTTATGTTACAATAGAACAGGGTTTAATCATCACTATCCCCACCCACAACCGTCATAAAATTCCCTTTAAACACTCAACGACCACTTATGTCTTTACATCTGGACCACTAATAGTCACTGCATTCCCCAATTCCTTCACAAACAACAGACTTGGTTGTGGGCACAATAACACGAAGCAAGTCAGAAAACCAAAAATGAGCAAAAAGCTTCTTGCTTTCACTAGGCTAAGGCCTCAGATCTGGGATCCAACATGTTTGCACTTTGCACCAGATGTCAATCGTGCTGACTGTGGTTCTCCGCATAAGGAGTTAAAGGGGTCTTGCAGCAAAACACCATTAGGCCCACTTTCCAGGGGTCCAATTTCTTAGGAACCAATTTGAACTCATGTGAAGCGAATTGAATCCTTGAGTTGGAGTGTACCTGAGTCCCTAGCCTGATTCTTGGTTCTCCAAATCAGGAGCTCTCCTTTTAGCACTGTCTTCTGGTCAGAACCAATTGATTTTGCCTCCAAAAACAGGTGCCATATTAGCCTCAATTTGCCACTTTTTAATCTTGGAGCCTCGTTGTAAGGCCTTGGAACCAACTTAAAGCTCTCGACCAATAAGAGTGCTTGCATTCATTGGTCCCTGGACCTTGGACCCTCATCTAAAGTCGCCCTTAGTTTCACAACATGTTTTTCCATAATTTATGTAAAGTGAACACATATATACCTCTGTACAAGTGTTTTTTTTTTCTATTTCTCTTTTTTTCAATTTTGTGATTTGTACACTTGTCAAAAATTTCCATTTTTTGAACAGTTTTTTCTCCAATCCACACTATTAAAACGAATTTTCCCAATTTCTTCGAAGAAATTTGTAGTCACAATGCAAAAATTCACCAAGAAAAATCACTGCTCTGTACAGAAGTTCTTTTGTATTTCCACTTGGGATCTCTTTGCTATGACCGTCCATGTAAATTTTCCTTCTCCCCCCAGGCTCCTCCAATCGTAGACATTGGCCAGGGCGAACCAGCACCTACAGTGGTACACTCACCTTCTTTAGCAAGGCCTCTTAGAGGCTGGCTTTGTCCATTTAGAGACTATGATTTTGTCTAAGCTCATCTCCACCCCAAAAACTGTAAACAACTCCTTTATGTGAAAATACAATAGTGTTTAATGATCATTGTCCCCACCCGCAACCATCATGAGAGTCCCTTTAAACACTCAAAGACCATTTATATCTTTTACATATGGACCTGTAATAAGCACTGTCCAAATCCATACTTGCTTTTAAAGGGGTTAAAATGACCACTGCAAATCCACATAAATACAGAAGCGCAGCAAGAGCACTGCTATCACGCTGCAAGATTTAACGAAAAGTGGTGTTTGCCGGTGTGGGGTGGAGATGCTCTAAGGACACTACATGTATCTATAATGTTTTGAAGCTGCCCCCCAAAAACTTTGGGATTTTCACCATGGTTCTAGTGTAGGCCACGTTTCACCCGACCAAGGCAAATTGACCCCCACACTGGGATCATGGTAAAAAACCACAAAGCTCATTTAAATTGCCCATAAATATTCTAAATATTTATAAGTATCATTTTCCTACACTAAATCAGGGTGCCAAAGTCCAACTCTGTAAATTTTGAGGCCTAATATGGCCGATTAAATGGGTTTTGGGGGTGTTTACAGTGATCTAAATGTGAGGGTCAATTCACCCTGGCCGGTTCGCCCAAGGCCCAATTAATCATGCATTGCCTGCAACATGAGCTCTGGCAGAGCGCCTCACTGATGCACTGGGTGAAATCAGCCAACAGCAGGAAACGTCTGGATGCATAATTTGTTGGGTCAGTTTTGAGATATAGCCCAAGTGGCTATCATAGGTAGGAAGACTTAATCAGATTTGGCTATGAGCTAAATATGGCATTACAAAATTCTAAACATCTTTCTCTTATTTTTGGCTACATACTTGAAAACCATGTCTGGAAATCTGACGATGTTTCTTTGAATTTGGTTGAATTTTGGATATGGAGAATCTTAAAAAGCATTTGATTTTACCACTTTTTTAATTTATAAATTAGCTTTTTCTCGGCCACAGTTTTTTGGTAAAGTGTTCGGTGTGTGGACGTGAACAAAAGTCATGATGATAATAATAATGGAGGAGGCCAGAGGGGAAAAAGTAAAGCGTGTTGAACAAGTCTCAAGGTGACGTTGCATATTCCATCCTCAATTATGAGTGGAAAATAGAGACATGTGTTCCAGAAAAGAAAGTAAGAATTGTTCAGTGACCAAGAAATCGGTAAAACGCGGATTTTTCCGTCCTTTTCCGGCGGGCTGCCCAGGGTTAATACCAGGGTCTTTTTTTTTTCCGCCCTTATCTGACGGGCTGCCCAGGGTTAATACCAGGGTCTTTTATTTTTCCGCCCTTTTCCGGCGGACTGCCCAGGGTTAATACCAGGGTTGGTTTTTTTTTTTTCCGCCCTTTTCCGGTGGGCTGCCCAGGGTTAATACCAGGGTTTTTTTTTTTTTAGTTTTTTACAGTGACCGAAGGTCGCGGGTACCCACTAGTCTAGTGTAAAGATCAGCTTGCGGGAATCTGTGATGTGAGGGACACCCATCATACCCTGTGTATGCCATTGGGATGGCAGAGGATTTGTAGCAGGTTTTATGAGACCAAAAGGTTAAGAGAAAAATATTTATGAGAGCAGCGAGCAAAAAGAATTTCAATAGTGCGAAGTATGGAAAATTCATCTGGCCTCAAGAGAAAAGGAACTGACCTGTCAGAAGGGCCACCAAACAGAAGGAGAGATGTTGTGCGGATCCCTGCTGTGATTGAGACACCTTTGGTCCCCGCTGAAAATGCTCCTTCAAGCTCTGGATGGCACAGCAATGTGGTGCTACTTCTTAATCTTATGATGAGCTCTCTTTCCAAAGTTTTTTCTTGGGCTTTCACAAGTCACATGTTGAACTTTGATTTTTTTTCTTTTGTTTTCTTAATAAATTTTGTTTGGGTGTTGACAATTTTCGTTGACCCTTACAACCATGATAGCTTATTGTCCTCACAAAGAATTAGGAGAATGAGGTCTAGTTCAGATTTGAACTCCCAACCAACAGCTTCCCAACCTTACCCTTTAGCCACTAGGGTACCTGAATGTCCTCAATTATTTACAAGCTTCCTTGTCATACATTTTCACTTTGCTTGCTTTCCAATTTGGTTGTTTAGATTAAAAAATATGAAACAATGTTTGAAACAATATGAAATCGAGTCATCGTTATAGCCTCTTACATTAGGCTGGGGACTCATTTGCTCTAACAAGTAGAATTGGTAAAAGGGAAATTTGTCAAAATTTGGCATTGACCAAGAATATATTGAACTTCTAAGGATTGGAACTTTCATTATAGATTATGAATTAAGTACAATGTGTACTCTTAATCCAACAACATAAAGCAAATTATTGAAATGTTTTGGGACATTCTTATCGGGTTTGTGTCCCAATTCCTTAGTTGTTGGAGGCAATAGAAATGCAAATGTTGGGGAAAATGTCATGAAATACAAATGAACCAAACTAGATGGCTCCATTAATCAACCCAAACTTGAAAGAATCCAATTTTTAGCATTAACCTTTATTGTTTGGCATATGTTCCACCTACTATGTAACAACATTTACTTATTGAATTATATATTGAAACTTTGAGGTCTATGACACATGTGAATGATCTTAATTTGTTAGTCATGCAAGATAGATTTGGTATTCTCCAATTCATCTATTATTGTGATCTTGTTAAATTTAATCTTTTCAACTAATTATTGTTTTTATCTAACTACTATAATTTGTATATTGCATTTTTTCTTATTTCATTTATAGTCAAGTAATTTCCAATAGATGTATGAAGAATTGTGTTGACTTGTTTTCATTTTCTTTGCAGAAATATCCAGTTCATGATTTAAATCCCACTTGCAATTCCAATAATCCAAACTTGACCATCATTTTTTTTCATGGGATTGCTTTTGGCACGAGTGATGAATGGAAGGAAACATGGACAACACGCCCCACCAATGATAGAGAAAAGTGCATATGTTGGCCAGAAAAGTGGCTACTCGAAGACTTGAACAACAATGTTCGAATTTTATCATTGTCCTATGATTCTAACATTGTGGGAAGTGTTCACAATGATGTGACTGAAATTGGTAAAAACCTCCTTCAAAGTTTGATTGCAAATTCAAGGTGTGACAATCTCCTCTATTTATGGACATATTAATTACTACTCCTTGTGTATATTCAAGATAATTTTTTACATCTTTAGAATTTCTTACATATTTTGCATGAGTTAATTGTCATGTGTACTATTGTGATACACACCAACAAGTTTCAATTTACTTGAATTTTTAGGTTCATGTAGGAGAACATAAAATGGGGCTTCAATGCAAATGTTCTTGTTTGAAGATTAGCAAAGTCTATGTTCATATTATAAATTCATGGTACAAGTAGTTTGGTTTTTATGACAATTTTTAGTTCATGTTTTTTCAAGCTTTATCTTTGCTAGTGCAATTGAATGAAATTAAATTAATACGTGTAGATAATTTTCATATATTTTATTGTAAAAAATCTTATTTAAGGGTTTATATAGTTGAAATGTAATTGAAGTATAGTTGAAACATGGTTGTCACATTTTTTAAGTAGATTAATGGAATCAATAAATGAAAAATGACATAGCACAAGCAAATCAATTATGCATTTATGGTGTAGGTCGTGTGAATTGGAAAATTGCCCCATGTACAATAGGATGAATTTGTACATGTTGATACAAGCTTGATAATGGAATTTTGGTTCATTGTTGAATATTTTGTAGGTATCAATCCCTTTGGGAGGGACCGGTTGCATTAATTGCTTATAGTTTTGGAGGTCTTGTACTCAAAAACTTGGTGGTTGAAGCTCACAAACGTGTGTGTCAAAGTCCAAAAAATGGTTTGGATGATGAAATACAAAAATGTTGTAAAACATTTTTGAACAAGGTCAAAGGTGTAATATTTTATGGTGTACCACATTCTGGTGCTATCAAAAATTTATCAAAATATTTCAATTGGCAATATCAACAAATCAACACGTTCAACAAATATTTTGCCCAACGTAGTTTTTCAAGAAATTTAAAACCTTTCAACCAATAAATGGAGCACCTTTCAATAGATTTTATAAATGTTGTTCGTGAAGACCTCATCATTTACGCATTTGGCGAAGGATTACCACTCGACGAGAATTGGGTAAGATTTTCATTTCACCGCATTGAAAGTTATCCAACTTGGTTCATTAGTAGAACATTTTTTGTATTGTCAAAACTTGTTTGGGATCAACGACTCAATACTTTTGAATATATTAATGTGGTGAATGGGTCATGTGTTTTATGAATTTTGTTCATGAATTACTATTGATGGATTTGAAATGTGATTGATATTAAACATCAAAAATGGGTTTAAATTTTTCCTTCATCAAATCAATTCCACATAAATATTTTTAAACAAAATCATAACATCGTTAAAACATGTAAGATTCTTGAGATTAAAAACCAATAACTTTATGATGTATCTATATAAGTTGCTTGCCAAAGGGTTGAAGGAAATTACTTGTACACAATATTTCATTATTATTCAAACATCAATAGTTACTAAAATATAGTTTCCACCACCATTTGGTTTATAAGTGAAAGGATAAGTGAACAAACAAATCAATGAGTTCCATTAACTTAATCTTTTACACTTGCAGGGAATTTTAGTGCCATATGTCTCAACTATTCAATTGTCAAACAACAACCATTATAAAATTGAGGATGCTAATCACTTGACCATTTGCAAGCCATCAAACAAGCATGATCCAAGCTATTCTTTATTGTTAAAATGTTTAACAATATGTATGAAGGTAAAAACATCAAATCTAATTTTTCTGATTTCATATATGTTCATGTAATTTGAAACATATTAGGTCATGACAAACTTGATGTGTATTGCATATGCAATATCATATATATTGGTTATCAAATAAGAAAGATAACATATAAATGACATATATTTTGTGAATTTTGACAGAAAAATATAGTGCTTCCACCTTTGCCGTGTCATGAGGTGGCGTTGATTAACAAAGCAAAAGACATAAACATTTTGTTACAAAAGGAATCTATTATTGGTTTGATCGGAATGGGTGGGATTGGGAAGACCACTTTGTGCAAAAAAATTTATCATTTGTTCCACAACCAATATGACAAATCTAGTTTTTTGGAGGATGTGAATTCGAAGGACAATATCACTGATGTCATAAAACAACTCCTATATGATTTGTTTAACAAAAGGTTATGCAAAGATGAAGATGTGAATAAAGAACACCTCGACAAAATCAAGCATTGTATGATATCGGAGAAAGTGTTAGTGGTGGTGGATAATGTTGGTAAGGCAAAACACCTTACATCTTTGCCAATTTTCATTGATAAGGCTGCCAAGAATCCAACTTTTAAAAGTAAAGTACTTGTGAATTGTCGAAATTGGCAAAATTTGAAATCTCATGTAAGTGAGGATGGAAAAGTGGTCATGAAACCTTTGGAGGAAGAGCAAGCAAGGGAACTTTTTATGTTCAATGCATTCCGTAATGCAAATCATGTTCTGACAAAAGATTTGAACGATACATGTATGAAGATTGTAAAAGCTTGTGGGGGGCTCCCTTTAAGTCTTAAAGTATTGGGTTCTTTTTTATGCAATAATAAAGAATTGGAAATTTGGGAAGGTGCATTGAGCACATTGGAAAAAGGGCAAAGTTTGACGGGGGGTGATGATAATGAAGAGCTTTGGAGTGTATTGAAGATTTCTTATGACCATTTGGATGAACAACATAAAAACATGTTTTTGGATATTGCTTGTTTTTTTGGTGGTTTGAAAATAAGTACAATTTATCGAGTGTAGAATGGAGATTATTTACACCCAAAATTTGGATTAAAAAATTTACAAGATAGATGTTTAATCGAACATGCAGAAGGGGGAATCTTGTACATACATGACCAGTTACGAGACATGGGTCAAAAAATTGCAATGGAATTACCAATTATGCAT
Source organism: Sphagnum contortum (assembly GCA_963920785.1). Lineage (NCBI taxonomy): Eukaryota > Viridiplantae > Streptophyta > Sphagnopsida > Sphagnales > Sphagnaceae > Sphagnum > Sphagnum contortum. The sequence continues at coordinate 2,180,796 of OY987281.1, forward strand.
CGATTTGTATGGAAATCAAATCAATTAAATTATTTTTTACAAAAGGATGAGGTTTTCATTCTACTATTCCAATCCTTTAATTTTTTCAATTTATTATGATTTTTTTAATGTCCAAAACCAAATGTTTTACATTTGAATTTTGATTTTATAAATACATGTTTTTATAATAAATTTTGGCATTAGGATGAAATGTTATTTTGCATTGATAACCCGTTTTTTTCATTTCATGTGATAGGTGGTGGAACATTTACAAGGCATTTCATTGAAAAAATGTGTAAATTTGCCTTTATTGTCCCAAATCGAGTCAAAGGGATTTCGCAACCTTAGGTTGATTGACCTAACAGAAGCTTCACCAACTATTGTGGAAAATTTTATCCAACGACAAAATTTGAATAATGTTAAATGGTTATGCCTCAAAAAATGCATGATGAAAAATTTGCCAAATAATTTTTTTTCTTTTTCACAACTCCAAATGCTTGATCTGGCACAATGTACAAAATTAGAAACACTTCCTTCATCTATTGGCCAATTGAATGCACTCCGAGAGCTTGATTTGTCATGGTGTTCCTACTTGACAAAATTGCCTTCCTTTATTGGCCAATTGAATGCACTCCAAGAGCTTGATTTGTCATGGTGTTCCAAGTTGAAAGAATTACCTTCGTCTATTGGCCAATTGAATGCACTCCAAAAGCTTTATTTTTCAGGGTGTTCTCACTTGAAAGAACTACCTTCAACTATTAGCCAATTGAATGCACTCTTAAAGCTTGATTTGTCATGGTGTTCTCACTTGGAAGAATTACCTTCATCTATTGGCCAATTGAATGCACTCCAAGAGCTTCATTTGAGTGAGTGTTTCGAGTTGAAAGAATTACCTTCATCTATTGGCCAATTGCATGCACTCCAAAAGCTTAATTTGTCATGGTGTTCTCACTTGGAAGAATTACCTTCATCTATTAGCCAATTGAATGCACTCCAAGAGCTTCATTTGAATGGGTGTTTCGAGTTGAAAGAATTACCTTCATTTATTGGCCAATTGAATGCACTCCAAGAGCTTTACTTGGATGGGTGTTTTAAATTTCAAGAACTACCTTCAACTATTGGCCACTTGAATGCTCTCCAAAAGCTTAATTTGTCATGGTGTTCTCACTTGAAAGAACTACCTTCAACTATCGGCCAATTGAATGCACTCCAAGAGCTTTATTTGAATGGGTGTTCTAAATTGAAAGAACTACCTTCAACTATTGGCCAATTGAATGCACTCCAAAAGCTTTATTTGAACGAGTGTTCCCACTTGGAAGAACTACCTTCATCTCTTGGCCAATTGAATGCACTCCAAGAGCTTCATTTGACTAAATGTTCCAAGTTGAAAGAATTACCTTCATCTATTGGCCAATTGAATGCACTCCAAGAGCTTTATTTGAATGGGTGTTCTCACTTGGAATAACTACCTTCATCTATTGGCCAATTGAATGCACTCAAAGTGTTTTATTTGATGAGGTGTTCAACTTGAAAGAATTAATTTCATGTGTTGACCAATTGAATGCACTCAAAGAGCTTGATTTCCAAGGGTGTTATAATTTGGACGAACTATGTTCATCTAGTGGCCAATTGAATGCACTCTAGAAGCTTATTTATAAAATTTCTCCAACATGAAGCATTGTGAAAAAATACATTCATCTATAGCTAAATTAAATGCACACAAAGTGTTTCATTTGTCAAGGTGGTCCAATTTGAAATAACTATTTTCATCTATTGGTCATTCAATGCACTTGAAAATCTTGATTTGTGTGAATGCTTCAACTTGCAAGAATTATTTACATGTCTTGGCCAATTAAATGCACTCCAAAAGTTTTAGTTGTGGGAACTTAATTTGTATGAACTTATAGGAATTACTTACATTTATTGGCCAATTAAATGCATTCCAAACGTTTTAGTTGTGGGAGCTTAATTTGTATGAACTTATAGAAATTACTTACGTTTATTGGCAAATTTAATGCATTGAAGGAATTTAATTTGTTAAGGTGTTTCAATTTGAGATTACTCTAGTGCCAATTATATCATTTTTTAAGAAACCTTTTTTTTCAACCAACATGCTTTCAACTTGACATCATTCGACTACATTTCAATTTTATTTTTTATAATATTTTTAAAAATTATTCACAATTTCCAAGTAAAATGATGAATGATAGATCAAACATGGTTGTCGCAAGTGCACATCAACACTATCTCTCGACTATAACTAGTTGAAGGCAAAAAACGAATGTTGAACAGTCTTACATATTATGTCGACACCTCAATTGCAAATGCTACTTAATAAACATGACAACTACCATTGTGCCATGCTCTACAGACATTGTTATATATGCATGGTTATAGTTTTTAAAAAATAAATTTTACTAAGGTTTTCAAAGTCACAATGATGAAAATATGTTCTTTCTATTTGAAAGACCCCAAGAGCTAGATTTTGAAAACTATCAAGTTATTTGTTGATTTGTCAAAACATTCAAATCCTAGGTTTTGTGATAGATGGTGGGCAAAAGTGATTCAACTTCCAAGAAAACGTTATTCACATCAAGATGTGACCTTTCACCCATGTCCCTATTAAAAGACATTTGGCATTGAAAAAAATTTAACATAATAAAACTAGTTTTCTCCATACTTCAATGCATGAAAAAAAAAAATGGATAAAAAAGAACTTGATGCCCAAGAAAAGAACGGATCTTTTCATCAATAGAAGCATTGTCATTAGTAGAAAAAGGCTAAAACGTAACCAAATGATTTGTGACGACATGTAACTAATTGTCGTTTACAATTGGTTACATTTGTGATTAAAATCACATCACACATTTTTTGGTCACATTTATGACTATGTTGCAACTATTTCAAGGTCTTTCATTCTTCCAATGAAATTATTTTTCATGTTATTTTCCTCTTAAAAGGCCTTTAGATGGCCCATTAGTTGCAAAAGTGACTAAAAAATGATAACTAATACTTATTTACAAATTAAGTTATGTATGTTACTAATTTTGTATAGGCTAAGTCACGTGTTTTATGTCATGGTAACTAACAATTATATATTGTAAGCCTTATGTGTACATTATGTACTCCACATTCATAATGATATATATACATGTATTATTTTCATGGATTAATTAAGCATGGTTTGAACAAATTATTATTGTATATTAGCCTCATATTTAATAGTCTTTAAAGATGACAATACATCAATGATCCATAGGTGTATAAAACACAAGTACAATAATTATCATAGAATTGTTGTGATTAAATTAATTGCCAAAAAATGTATATAAATAATAAATTATTTAGAACTTAAAATCTAAAACTAAAATCCATATTTAATCCTTTTACACTAATCATAATGTAATTCGACTAATTAATGTAATTATCATCATTATTGTCAAATAATATATCTATTATTTACAATTATTTAATACAATAAATAATTATTTTTCCAACATAAAAATTTGGATATTTGATTCTTTAAATTTACAAATGCTAAAAATTAACATTTACAATTCTTATGGTAATTTTAGTATAATGTAAATAATTAACGTACTTATTGAAATTAAATTAATTTAATTCTAATAAATTATTGTTATGTAGAACCTATAATATTTTATTGAAATTGAATAGTTATTATTACAATAGTAGTTTTTACATTAGAATTTTAATACTTTTACACAATAATAAAAATAATAAAAATTATAGTACATTTATTTTAATCAGATTAATTATTTTAAAAAGTTACAAAAATATTTATTTGATAATATTATAATAAAAATTATATAATATTGAAGCTATTTATAAATTGGAAATTACAATTAAATTGGAATGTAAGTTTTTGGCAAATGAATTAACTTTTTGAATTGGGAATATGAGTCCTTGATTTGTAAGAACATTTACTACCCGATAGTTCTTAAAAAATTGGATCCATGATTTAGGATCTTCAATTCTTCATTAGGACATGCAACCTTGTGTTAGGAATTGGATTCTTGGGTTACAACTCCACTCTTGTTTTATGAAATCCAATCTTGCACATTGACCTTAACTAAGTTTTATATTCATTTTTCAATTCTACTTCAAGAGTGGGATTTTAGACTTACAATATTATGTCCTATATTGAGGAAAATTCATTCCATTTGTTATCATTCTATTGGTAGGGAAAGTAAAAACCATCATTGGAAATACAATAGAAAGTTTTTGCATTAAAAATGTTTCACCATTTGTCTCCGAGGTTCTACAAGACTCCACTAACCTCTTGCCAAAACAAAGCACAACAATTCATGGTAGAATAGATAATGGTAGGGTAATGTTTCATGAACTTTTACCACATTCATTCCAATTGGCATAAACACAAGAAATCATGACAAGCTCTCCAATGTTGCATGTGAATATGCTTCAACAAACTAGTGATACTTCTTCAACACTTGCACATGGAGCAATGAACACACCCATTTCAACTATTAAATCATGTGATCATTTACCAAATCAAACCCAATTGATTCGCCCAAATGCCCCAATAATGCATATATTGGCTATATTTCATCTAAAATTTGGTGTATAATGAGTATGGGGAGTTTCTATAATAAAAGTTTCACCCTGAAAAGTGAAGGTGCCAATATGTACTATGTAGGTGATGGTCATTGTTCCTTTTTAAGAGTTTTTGTTTGTGATAAAAATAACTATCATCCCTAAGAAGATTTAGCTGAATTTAATTGGCTAGAAACCAAATATGAACGACAAATCTTTAATCATCTTTTTATATTTTTGAATACACACATCAAATCAAATATCAGAATGGTGAATTTTATTAAGTATTTTTCTTCACTTATAGTATTTGAAAATCTCCAATATTTATCTATGAAAGAAGGTAGTTTATTTTATTTGTTTGTCACATTGAAATCTCCCAAACCATGGTGTGTCTTGTCATGCTCTTGGTGTTGTTGGAAAATTTTCAATGAATAAGGGTGTATCAAGTTGGTTTCATAATGTTTCAACTTATAGTGAAGTCATTGAAAACAAAATTTTCATGAAAATTCATTTGAATGAAACAAATCATAATGGAATTTGGGCCCACTCTTGGTATGGTGAGAAAACTTTCTATTCATAGGATTTAATGAAGGTGTTTGGACTTGCAAAAGTCCAATGATTTGCAAAAAATATTGAATATGTTTTCTATTCAAAATCCAAGTACATTACAAAAAATGGTTTTGGAAGGAAGAAATGGGTAACCAATTCACATTCAAGCCAATGACATAGGCTACATGAGTACATTTGAGTTATAGTCTTTCATCAACAATCATTGTGGAAGAAGCAATGACAAAACTTCTCACAAAATCTAAGTATGAAAAATGAGACTGCCTTAGGAAGAGGAATGGAGGGATATAAAATTTAACATATTTTTATGTTATTAACGTTTTGCCTTCATTTTACATGTAGAGGGTGTCGGTGGCATTGTAGTGAACATAGACAACTTATTTACTATGCTTTTCACAATGGGGGGGGGGGAGCTTCGAGTACTTGATTTCTTCTCATTCCCCTTGCGAATTGCCCTCTTTGGAGTATTCCTAGCTTGCCAAGACTTGTGTCCTTCCATCTCATACCTTTTCCTCCCCCTTTGTTGGATTTTGTTTAATATATTGATAATTGGCAAGTTTTCATCATTTTTGAACTGTTTCACATGATGTAATAATGAAACCTAGACATGCAACCTATTAAAAATTTATGTAGTCTTTTATGTCATGCAATCATGCACACCTTAATTTCAAGTTTCAACCCAAAAAAAATGGAGCCGTTATTAATATTTTTTCAAGTCTTTTGTTTGGAAAGCAAAGGTATTGTGAATCTAGAGGAAACAAGTTTATTGTGACATATGTATCATGTCTTTTGCAGGAAAAACAAGGCTATCCAAAATCCATAAAGATACTCAATTATGAAATGTCATTGGTGTATGGAAAGTCACAAAGATGATCATCAATTAAGATGCAACATATAACATCATTAATTAAAATCCAACATAATGATCATCAATCTAAAATGAAATCAAGCATTGCAAGTTAAAAACATATAAGCAAATTCAAATTTGCATTAGTAACAATTAGGTATGTGGAAAAGTTTTTTTCTTTACATTGTAGCAAAGGGATTTGAGGTCATTGGAAAGGTTAATAACATTCTATAATTGTGACCTTTGGATGCAGAAAATCGTCACAAGAAAGAATAGATTTGTCAACCTTCTATTTCACCAAAGAATCATTGGTTAAGTTTTTTTTATTTTCACAAAAAATAAATTTTCATCACTATTTTCAACCTTCATCCTTGATGGACCAACTTTCTAACCCACTTGACATAACATCTACCAACAATCATATAATTCAAATTTAATGAAAAAAATTCAAGTAACATTGTGGGCAAGTGTGGATGCCCTTGAAGGCCTCTATGAAACCACTCAATGAATGCACTACCTAATGTACTCAACTCACAATGGGAATATTTCATTGCAAGTCATGGTTATAATGGTTGCCCAAAATAATATTCTATTGATGGTTCTAATAATCAACTAATGTTATCTTCTTTTTGGTAAGCTATTTAATGAAGGTCCCTTGTGAACATCATTAGACATCTTAACAAGATCTTGTTAGATTTTATTTTTCCTAGACTTATAAATCATTGCCATGACTAAATAATTCAAACTTCAAACGCAATAGTTCCAATAAATCATTCACACAAGCTTACCACCCACACTAATCAAACAGTTTCAAAAATTCAACTCCATGATTCTTAGCCCATACTTCAAATGAGTAAATTATTCACCTTTCTTTCTACACATAATTCTGACAATCCAATACAAGATAGTTGACATTTTTGGGACTTTCAGACGGTTAGGATCTTGCTCCACCTTGAAGAACATTGATAATATCTAACCCAATTAAGAAAAGGAATAATTTTTCCTAATGCCCAAGCGTTAGTTGCCTCTGGTGGTATCACCATCCTTGCATAACATGACACACCCAACTTGAAAGCAAACCATACAAAATTTCACCCGCCCACATGAAGAAAATCTTGCACAACTACCAACATTCAACATACTTGAACAAAAATTCTTGATGTTGATTCCAATGGTGTATCCACTAACAAACACATAAAAGTTTTCCACATTGCATCCTCCACACTCAATCAAGGTTCATGGTTCTAAAACATTTTTATGTTTAGGTGACATTTGTAAATTAGTATAATTTAAATCAAATTGTAAACTTTTGTGGAATGTGAAATAGCCCAAGCAAGTTCATTATGAAATGACCAATTTGTCATATTCGATTCAAAAGAAATTGAATTCAGTAAACACCATTAACAAGCCCATGAAACAACCAAACAACATTGTTGTAATATCAAAAAGAAGAATATGCTAGTTTAGCAACTTTGGAATGCTTGAGGTTTTATAGAAAGGAATTTGACATATTAGAATAGGAACCATGCCTACCAATTTTGCAAGAGCCACTGAAAGTTCAATGTTTCCATTCTACACTTGTAGACCACTTGCATTCTCAATACACAAAAAAATGTGGCTTGGGGTATGAAACTCCTCAGCAAACAACGTAGGTGCTTCTTTTCTATCAATTTCATTTTTGAGGTTCACAACCTCTTGCCAAAGCTCTATAAGTCGATGACATGTGAAAATTCTCTCCACATTAGAAACACCAATTTTCAAGCTCCTATGATCAAATGAAAATCCAACTAAGCATGAACTTTGGCACATCTACTTCTTATCCTTGCCCATGCGTTGCAATATTGGATACTTCTTCATTAAGTTCGTAGCATTTAATATTTGTTAAAGCAAAACACCCTTTGATTGGTTGAAATGTTTGTCCACATCTTTGCTTCATGAACATACATTCAATTTTTTCGAATATCTTGTTTAAATTAATGTTACCCAAGGGGGTCATAGTTTCCAACTTCCACATACTCGTTCTTGTCTTATTTTCCTTGTTTGCCACAATTGGTTGGAATCAATGATTAAAATCCTCAAAGTAATGCTTGGCTAGGGTTTATTTCAAGCATTGACATAGTATAAGATTAATTGAATAAGGTTTAAGGTTCTTATGGATGGATATGATCTTGCATTATCCTTTTGTGCTTTGTAAACTTGTTTATAAATTCTTAAGTTTGACACATTTAGTGTTGAAGCTTCAATATCTTTCAGTTGCGTACAAAACTAGATCAGTGTTGTCATAGCAGCTCTTTCACAAAAAAAACCAAACAAAACTGCAAGAACCCTAGCTGAAGAACTACTTCAAGAATTTTGCTAGGAACCAAGTTCCTAACTATTTTTACAAGAAGTTCAAAAAGTGGAAATGATGAGAGTTTATTAAAAAAAAAAAAAAAATAATAATAAAAGAATTGTGGGTGGGTAGTGGATACCTCCCCAATGAAGGGGAAACCAAAGGTACAAGTGACCTCATGAGCCATAGAGATGTACAACTCCCTTTAGTCTTTAGAGTACAACTCACTAGAACAAAACAATTTTAGTGTATTGGATTGACTGAAAGCTTGCACCTTGTATGCTTGTTCATGCTTGGTGCTTCCTTGCCTTTTCAGCCATAGTGAACTAGCACCCACTAGTGCACCATGAAGAATGAATGGTATGGTTAGGAAACAATTTTTTGTTGGGTTAAATTCACTAGCTAACCATGTGGTTACCTCCATTGTTTTTTTTTTCCCTGCCAACCTACCTACTAACAACCTGCAAACAAGTTGTGGGTTGTTAGTAGGTAGGTAGTAAAAACAACCTTTACATATGCGTAAATAAACCATCTTCTTACTTAACAGTTATTATTTTCCTACTTACCTACCTATGCATGAAACATATTTCCTATCACAAAACTTGGCATTTCTTGGCATTTATATACTTGATGGGGAGTTTGACACCTTCTTTTCATACCTTGGTGGTTTTGTGCCACTTGGCATTTACATTTATGGGGAATTTGCCACCCTTGTTCCATACCTTGATGGTTTTGTAAGATTTTACATTCCATTTATGATGAGTTGCCAGCTGTTGCATATATTCATGAGGAGGTTACCAGCCTCTTTCCATACCCTGGTGGTTTTGTAAGACTTAACATTTACATTTACATAAAGCACTCCGAGAAAATCTTGGCCAGAGCCCATTTGATAGCAGAGATAGCAGGAGTAGCAATAAACAAAAGGAGAATGAAAAAAAAGACATAAAAAGTCTGTGGTAGAGTTTTAGGTACAGTTGCATTCAATGGATTAAAAGCTATTTCTAAAAAAAGGAAACTATCATGTATCTCAAATGGCTACAAGAGAGAGGACTTATGGACAAGTATTCACCTATTAAAGGATCACAAGAGCATCATATAAAGGTCAACAAATTTGCACATAAATATAAAGTCACATATTATCAGTTACATCCAGGTGTGTGCTCAATTACGTCCATCACTTGGATGCTACAAAATGAAAAAGTCAATGACCAAGGAAGGATATAAAAGTTAAAACAGACACCAGACACATGGAAATGACTATAGGATTATCAAATTGTGGCGCTGTGAAGGGAAGGGCAATGGTATATCCCAGTTGCCAAGTCATAAAGCAACTCAAGCTACCTGAAAGAAGAATCCGAATGAAACATTACACACATCAGTGATTTCCTTGCAAGAACTATGGTGTTCACCAAGTCTCATGCCTGACAGTCTTTTGATGCATCACATGATTCTACTTGCATTTGTACACACCTTATGTGTCATGCGCACATACTCATAACTACCAGGAAAATGATGTGATTCCCATAGTCCAAATATTGCAACACTTTCTGCCCTCCCTCAAATTTCACATACCCCAAAAATCATTGCATCCCAAGCAACAACATCACAGAATCTCAATCACAACATTTTGGCCACATATCAAGCAACAAACAGGAGCACCATAATAAGTTTGCAGCAGCCAGGAGGTAAGATATGGTGCAATGGACAAGGCTGAATAGATCATCATCTTCATGGCTAGCTTCCATTATGTAATAGCAGCATTTTACTCAGACAGGCAAGGATTCTCAAGATTTGTGTTTGGTCAAAATCTTGTCCACTTCCTGCACAACAATGGTGCCAAAGAATCAGATCTCAGGTACTAAGATAACACAAATACAACATGCATAGACAAGCTGACGCTAACCATTGCCACCACTCCATGGAAGCAGATGTCAAATGGAGAAGTAAAAGTGTAGTCACAATGTTAATATGACTGAAATGCTGTCTGAAGACATGCTTCATTGCTCGTGGAGCATCCTAAGCATTTCAAGTGCACTTTCCTTATACTAAAACTAAAATCTACTCTCTGCCCTACAATTACTTCAACTGGCTGCATAGAATTACAAGCATTCTACTTTGAAACTTGGTGATGTCAAACAAGCATAGGCCAGAACTTTATGAAAGAACACCTCACAAGTTATCCATTTACTAGCTCTTACTAGCTCTCCCATTTTAACACAACTTTCTTGAATGAAGGCCCTGTGCCACAGCAAGAAAAGTTGGTTCCACCAACTTTCTCAAGACTCTGATGTGAACATGTCAACCATGGAGAAGTTCGCTGTTTAGGAAAGCATGTCTGCAGTGTACTCCTACCATAGAAAGTAAAATTTGGCCCACATTCTAAAGCTAACAATGAATGATGAGAAGCATGTCTGCATGCACAAATTGATAGCATGATTAAGAAATCCAAATGCTGGGCTACACCACCAAAAATGCATGTCTTACAAGAATGAATATCATTGCTATCAAAAGCTGGGTTGACAGGCAGGATTGATGACATCTTACCATGCATAAAACCTCCTCTATCTGCTTTGAGGTCAGAACAGTACCCTGCACACACTTGCAGATTTTCATCACCAAAAAAATCACTATCTTCCTCACAGGGCAGTTTGCATTAGTTCTAAGGACATGGATTTAACCAGCCCATCCTGAAACAGGGGCCAGTCAGATAAAACACATGGTCGATTCTAAAGCTTGGTGATATGGTAGCCTACAACATTGAAGGAAAGGTCCAAAACTTATGAACCACAAATACCTTGCTCAATAAGAAACATTATGAGCAAAGGTCACTATGTGCCCCAGGAATTGCCACCTGTCTCAAACCCCTGAGGACAACTGCTTATCTTCTGTAGATAGGATATCCTCAACAGTTGATGTGGCAGCAAAAGTCTCCTGCACCATTGGAGCACTAATTTTAGCACATGCACAGCAACTCTTCACCCAAACTTAAGAATTTTCAGAGCCAAGTCAGGAGTGCACAAAGCAACTTTGTGTAGCAGCAACTTGGCCATGTGACAGAGCCCCCATTGAACCATGCTGAACATTAAAGAAGGAGAAACAGCTGGATGTGTCATGTGTAAGGCACTTTTTCCTAGGACATGGTAAATCTCTTAGTGACCTAAACTTCTGGAGAATCAGGACTGCAATTTACTGTAACAACTCTAAGCTCAAATGATCCCCAGACCCCCCACATCCAGAACACCAACCAATGGAACTCCACATTCCCCAAAGGCTAGTGTCAGCAACCCCAGTAACTCTGAAAATCCATCCTCCAATTCTTGTGATTACACCTAAGTGGCCAACGTATCCCCACTTCCAATCTTAAAAGGAAGAGTAACCATAATGGATAAACTAAAAGTGAAGGTGAAGAACCTGTATCCTCAAGCACATGCATGCCATAGGTTTACTTGCTTGTGTCATACACCAACACAGCAAGAACAGTAGTGCAACAATGGCAGGAGTGAAGAGAGGAGAAACCCCATCCATCAGTAAGATGATCTCAATCACCCATCCACCAGCCAATCATGTGTCATGATAGCTGATCAACAATTAAAGTCCCCTGAGGCTCTAAATTGATGTCCAGCAAAAAGTTCATTCCTTCACTCAGAGTACCTGGATCCATGCCTGGCCCCAAACCCCTGAAAGAGACACAATTTTGTCAACTTGCAGATGAGTTTCCTATTGCTAGAGTTCCCTGAGATGTATGTATATAACCTGGTGGAGCTAAAACACCCACAAATGCACAATTGTTTTAGGACCTTCTGCCACCTGTACTGAAACTACATTTTTGGCAAACAAATTATTGTCAACAGCCCCTGTTATCTGTGCTTAATCTATGTTTTTTCAAGGGATGACATGAACACAGAGCATGAGGAATGCTCCAATTATCAATACCTGTGTAATAGGAGATAGACAGCAGAAAGGAAAGACAATAACTTCACAATCTGTGCAGGAATGCCAACCTTCAGAAAACTTTCAGCAGACTATAGTAATATGCCAAAAATCAAACCACAAATAATGAAAACCTTCCACAACTATCAGCTGTCTCATTCACAAGTGCACAAACACCCTAATTTTATTAACTAAAAGATACAGGATAAAAGAGCCAAAGATGGGGGCCAAGGTGACCCACTGTCAGGTTGGAGTTGGTAACTGATCTTGCTTACCAAATGAGAGTCTAAACAGGCTATACAGGAGATGACAAATATAAAAAGACACAGAGAAAGAAACAGAACAGACAGAGAGGGAGAGAAAGACCTTGCACCCTGCAGAAGGCAAGTACATAACCAGGGGCAGCCCATCACCATGGACTAGAATGGGGGGGAAGACTACACAAAAGAGTATCAGGTCAGATGAGATGAAGCTGCTAAATTTGGGAAGCAGTAGCCAGACGGCTAGCAGGTCGTTGAAGCCCCTTTGAGTTGGGTGGAGACATTGGAGAGCCCTGTTTAGCCAATTGTTTCCGTTTCTCCTCTCGCTTCATTCTAAGCTCCTGCTCAAGCTCCTCTTTCCAGAGCCTTTGACGCTCACTAGAACTCAGACTAGGGCTTGGTAGCGGTTGCTGTGTCTCATTAGTAAGACCTTTCCATTCATTCAACCTTGCTGACGGAATTTCCAAAAGAGGGGAACAATTGACACTGGGAGAAGGTGCTCCAGTTCCACAGGGGCTCCCAGAACTCACACTCGTCTCACTCTCTTGGCTGCTTCTGATTCCAATTGACCTTCCACTGAGACTGCCTGGTGATTTGCTGGGGCTGTGTGTTTGTTGTTTTGCAATAGCAGGGTTCAAAGGTGCAATAAAGCTCTCTGCAGGCCCAGTTGATGCAGGAATTTCTGAGCTCCTCATCGAGGTCTCATAAAGTTCCTCATAGAGTGGTGTCTGGAGCCTTTTGAGCTCCAAAGCCTTGTCATCCAAGAAGGCACGAATCTTGGATTCTGTCACTTCATCTTCCTCCTGCTGCTGCAGAGACCATCCCCTCTCACCGAGACTATGTTCACATTCTGTGGTCCCCATGCTTGCGAGATCTCCATGAGCATCAGGTCCTCCTACAGAGAACCCTCCATTTGCCGTCAGATTAAGCCTCCAGTTGTTGCCATCCACAAATGATGGCTCTGACACTGGGTTATAGCTTTCATTCCAAGTATCATGTTGGATAGAATCAAATCTTACAGAGTCCAACCTCACAGAACAATTAAGGTCGTCCATGTCTGAATTCCCAACCCTTCTGGAAGCCCAGTTGATGTTATCAGAATTCTTCACTGAGTATGGGGAGCCTCTGAAAGAAAAGGATGAACCCTTCCCAAGCACCCCAGTTGCCTTCCAGCTGTCCTGGCCAATCTGTCTCCACGTACCTTTCACAGATCGCAATTCTGTGTTTCCCCTATTTGCCTGCTGCTCCTGCAAATGACCATCAGCTGCTGCTTGTTGTTGTATGTCCTCAGAGCCATCTAATCCTCCTTGAATCTCACAGGTGAGAACAAAGGGATGCTTCAGAAGCTCAGTTGCACTAGGCCTCAGTGTGGGCTCCCTCTGGAGGCACTTTAGGAGAAAATCCTTGCCTTGAGGAGAAAGATGCTCAGGGATGGGAGGGTGTGACTTTGTAGTTCCAATGTGGAACAATGCAGCTACCTCTTGGAACTGCTGGCTCCAGGGAGGTTTGCCGGTCGCCATTTCAATCACAGTGCAGCCAACACTCCACATATCAGCTTGCCAATTATGACCTGTCTGACGAATGACCTCAGGAGCCATCCAGTAAGGGGTGCCTTTCATGGACTTGGCTTCAGAGATCGTTGCAAGTTTAACCACCTTTTTGGATGCACCAAAGTCTGCAAGCTTGATACATCCCTTGTTATCAACCAGTATGTTTGCCCCTTTGATGTCACGATGCATGATATGGTTGCTATGGAGGTACTCAAGACCAACCAGCAGCTGTCGTGTGTACATACGAATGACAGGTTCAGTGAAAGAACCAAACTTGCCAAGGAGTGAAGCTATTGAGCCTCCTGGTACAAATTCAAGAAAGATGTTCAGTGCCTCCTCCTCTCTTGCTGTGCCTAAGTAGCGCACAATATTGGGATGTGAGAGGTTTTGCAGCAGCTTCACCTCCTCTTCAAGCTCTCGGATGTGTGCCTGTGCCTTCTCCTTGGTGATATTGTTCACTGAGATGCACACCTGCTTCACTGCAATAAGCTCCCCGGAATCGAGATTCAAACCCATATACACCCGGCCATAAGCACCTGCAAAAAAGGCAACAACACAAGCACAGCTTACCATCTGACTAGAAGAAGAAGGGAGTCATCTGACATGCATGATTCTGGCACAGACTGAGGAACAGAAATAATCATCTCAAGGGAGACAGTTTCAGTGGACTCCCAAAGCTGTGAAGAAGAAAGATCTCTCTACAGTCTATTGTGGAGCTTCAATGGCGAAGTTACTTGGAGTTCTTCTTGGTGCCAAGGACTAAGTCTCGCACTTAGTACACTCTGAGTAAACTAGGGTTACTGTGGACTAGGAAGCAGCAGATCACCATGGCTACACATGGATTTTGGGATGTGAACTTCCATGGGAAATGGCTGGCTGGCTGGCTCTTTGCGAAGTACGGGCTGGATTCACAGACCCTAGTATAACCTCCTCGACGATGTCAAGTCTTTGGGATGCAAAGAATGGAACAAGCTAATAGCACAGCTTATTCCATCTGTTTGTTTTGCAAAACCCTTTGCTATCGAAATAAGATACTAACCTGCACCGATGAGCTCGCCCTTCCGCCATCGAATGGCACGAGGACTACCCATCCGCGGAAGCCCCTGCATTTTGGTTGCTGCTCTCTCGATTCCAGTTCCGTATTTCTGCAGACTTGCACAACGCCTTCCTGACTGACCCAGTCTAGTTCCAGCACATCAACAACAACTTCTTCATTTCTCTTCTTTCATTTGTTGTTGTAATAGGAGCAGAAGCGATGGAGATATCCGAAGCCGCCGCCCAACATCAGCTCCCGTTTCTCAAACCCCCAGTCAAAACGTAACCTCAACCCCCGCAAAAAAAAAAAACAAAAAACAAAAAAAACAAACAAACAAACAAAAAATCCACGAATTCAAAAACTCTTACAACCAAACTTCTGAACAAAAATCCGAAATCAAAACCCCCTTCACATCAAAGAAAACCACAAACAATGAAGAACTCAGAGCTCCAAAAACACAACCAAAAGGAACAAGAAAAAGAAAACAGAGGACTTGAGACTCGAGACCCCCTTTCAGGACATCCACTGGACCGACTTTTTTGAAATAAAAACGAAACTGGAATTGCATATGAATGTAGATGATACAAGAGCGTTTCTCCGGGAAAAGAACCAGAGAATCCCTTCCAAAAATTGGGAGATCTTGGAGGAGGGAACTCGGAGAGAAGGAAAAAACCGGAGCGACGAGGTGCGCGCAGTAGGAAGGGCGACGGCGCGGGAAGAGAAGACGATTGAAACGCCACGGGTTTGCTCCCAATCACGGGTGTGAAAATCAACCCGCTATTCTCTTGCACCCGGCCCGCCGCCGTAACGGCCAAGAGCTTTATCGTAGGTGCCAACGGCTGCCTATAAGATTGGGGCCATATTTGTGGCCTTTTATTCAAGGAGAATACAAATTTTGTGGCCTTTCGCCCAAAGACATTAAGGCTCGCCCCCCCCCCTTTTTTTCTTCCGGCTGTACATAGCCAGAAGGCGAAATTAAAAAATTAAAAAGTGCTGAAATAAAGTTTTTTTTTTGTGATTTTAAATAGCCATAATTCAACCAAAACTTAAGAAAATTTGTCAGATTTCCATACATGGTTCTATTAGGTAGCCAAAATTATAGAAGGACGTTTTTAATCATTTATTTCATATATGGTTCTTTTGGCTAAATCTTCTTCCTACGGACGATTGCCACTTCGGCTACATCATGAAATTGCCGGAAAAAAAACACCCCAAGGGCAAATCATTTCCGCACATCTCATTTAAAATAGGTACTATAATGAAAACCTAATTTCTTATGTTTAGATAAAAATATATATCGCAAGTACCCAGTGTTTTTTTTTTTTTGGGGGGGGGGGGGGGATTCGCCAGATTTCAACCTGAAAAATAAATATGATCTCAACTTATACAAAGGATTTTCCATAGAAAAAAAAAATAGCCCCCAAATTCGCCAGATTTCGATTTTTTTTTTCTTCCAAATTGCCAGATTTTTATGATCAGTTCCAGTAGGTATCCAAAGACTTTATAGAACGATTCTGATTTTTTTCTACTTTCATATCTGGTCTGTAGCCAAATCTGGCTAAACCATCTTGTGGACGATCACCACTTCAGCTACATCACAAAATTGGAAAAAAAAAAAAAAAAAAAAAAAAAAACCATGGTAGTACCTAGTCACTAATAGGCACTAATAAATTACTTTTAAAAATTGTTGAAAATTCTGAAAAAAATACATACATGCCTAATATGCCAAAATTATGAATGAAGTTGTCAAGCACAATTAGCTTAATTATTTAGTATGATGTTGAATTGTAAATTAATAATTATTTTTACTGCCAAACATAACTGATGAAAAATAATTAATTATTAGGCACCTTGCCCCTGAACCAGCTATGGGTATTATTCTACCATACCTGTGTGTATTATAATTTGCTTTCCATTCTTTTCAAGTAAAAAAGTCTTAATTATTCCAAATATTGTAGTACCTTGCTTATGTTCATTAGTAAATAATAATAGTATTTTACAATTTAAAATTATACTAAACAATGGAGCTAGTGTGCTTGAGAGTTTCTTTTGGATTTTTGACATGGCATGTAGATAATTTTCAGAATTTTTTAAGTTTATGGTGAGATGCTAGAAAAATGGGCATATATATACTCAAGATGGTTAGTCCACAATTTGTGGGTAATTCCTCTTGTTTTGGACTCTTTTTGGTCCCTCATACACAATACCATAGGTGGGTAGGTAGTTAGGTAGTGTTTAATTTTTTAATTATTTATAAAAAAAAGTGCTTAATTTTCAAAATTTTCAAAAGATTTTTCAAAAATTGTTGAGTTATACAAAATAATTGTTTTGGAGGTTATAACATTAAAGTCCCAATAGATTTTAGACAAGATAAACAATGTCGAATGCTGCATTTCATATTAAAAAGAAAGACAAACTTCAACACCCACATAATTTTTCTAATGTAAACAATATAAAGAGATGACAAACAAATAGCATGTTGGAAGCTATTTCATATCATCTAGCATTTATAATAACTCCAACAATGTTCATAATCTTTGCAACAATCAATTGCATCATTGAAATGTATCTCCTCCTTATCAAGTTCTTCTTTTAACTCTAAATTGTCATTGAGGTTGAGACCTTATTGTTTTCAATGTGCATATTTGCCAAGTTGCTTACCTATGCTATCAACTACACTTAAATCAAAATAAATGTTCAAAATATCTTCCACAACAAAATCCTTTTCCAAGCTACTACTGCAAGAATTTTTTTTTGTCAATTCATGTACTTGCTTAATGTAAAATAAATAAATACCCCCAACGTTTTTATTTTTTAAAATTTTAATCAAAAGTGAGATGGGCTCCAATTTCTTGTTCTACTACCAAACCAATACCCAATTCTATTTTCACACACACCCAATAAGTTCATATTTTACAAATGATCAATACATGTAAACTTGTCAAGTGTGTAGGTATGATAAATCTCTTGGACTCATGGATATGAACACATTTACATGTTCTAGAAATCATTTGCAAATGTGAAAATACATTCAAGTTCAACAACTTTTAGTACATCATAGAAGAATATTGTGCAAACAACATTATATGTTTCCTAACTTTTAAGGAAATACACAAGATCACAAACACTTGCTATCAAGGCTTCAAATGAGTTTTGCTTGAAATAGGTTCATGAGTTTTGAACATAACGATTATAATAATTGTTTTGAAAACATACCAAATAATTATAGTTTTGGGGGCAAAGTTTTTTACAAGGAAACCTTGTGCAAAGGGATGGTATTTTTGACACATAATATATATGCAAGGCTTTGTTTTCGGTTTTGAGTTGTGAATTTCCATTTTGTTTGTAGTTTCAATTATCGGGTGTTTGGTTTTTTTCTTTTTTGGTGTGGTTTTTCTTTTTCATCTTTTACTAGAAAACAAATGGCATGTTAACAAGTTTTGGAACTTTTACTAAATTGGTGTTGCTACATTTGGGAATTGCAACCAACAACTTTTACATTTGCAAGGTTTGTGGAATTACGCGTGTTAAAAGATTTGCAAAAATCTTAGGTGTTGTTTTTTTGGTTTTCTTAAAAAGTTTATGGTTGTAGATTTTTGTAATTGTTTATTCTTCTTGAACACCAAAGTTTCATAATATAATTTTTCTAAGAGTTACATGGAAAAGTGCATATTCTAATTTTAAAAAAATAACATCTTATTATTTTTGGGAGTAATTTTCTTGGGTGTTT
Source organism: Sphagnum contortum (assembly GCA_963920785.1). Lineage (NCBI taxonomy): Eukaryota > Viridiplantae > Streptophyta > Sphagnopsida > Sphagnales > Sphagnaceae > Sphagnum > Sphagnum contortum. The sequence continues at coordinate 2,199,599 of OY987281.1, forward strand.
CGTTGTTTGATTTTTGTTTACTTTTCCTATTTTTCAAAAGTGTTTTTTTTTAATACATTTGGAATTTCTTGTGTTGTTTCAGCTTGCTCATAAATTTGACAAAGTCATGTAGGTTCACATCAATTGAACAAAGTTGTCAAAATTTTGGCATGTTTTCATTTTCCCTAGTTTTGTAATGGAACAATGACTATAAAGTAATGATATATTATCCTAATTTAAGACTTGGAAAGCATTGCACACAAAAGAATCACATAACCACACAATATACATACAAATCATTATCATATCCCTACCATGTCCTTTAAATGTGTTAAATAACATATAAGATCTATTCATCATTTTGATTTGAAGTTCAATGTTTCTACAACGACATTTCACATTTAATCACATGACATTGTTAAAGTCACAAACCAATTTGATATTCATTTTATGGGATTTGTTTTTAGTGATTCATGGTTTACATGGGGATTTCACCTTTGTTTGGTCACTGCTTAATACTGGCTTCATAATAAGTGGCATTTGCCACTTTATATCCTTTTTAATATAAAGTGGCGCAGCGCCAAAGATTGGCGCCACTTGCTACCCCAAAATGCAATTTTCGCCCTAACTATCAGAAAAGTGTGGTCTACGGAGTTATAATGTGGCGCGGAGTGACCACACTTACGCGCCACATTATATAATGTGATCTATGGAGTTATAAAAAAACTTATAATGTGGCGCAGAGGCCTACGGAGCAAGTGGCATAAGTGGCGTCTAAAAATAGAATGCCACTTCTTATGAGGCCAGGCTTAATATGATCCAACATAATGTAACTTTTGGATGATTTCTATCAAAAGCATACATTGGTAGATTCATTTTCATTCTTATTTCTCGTCTTTCATGCATGTTATTTTAATAAGATTTCGTACTTATTCTAGGTTTTTATGTTTTTGAAATTTCCTTTTCTTTTGTGTGTGAGTGCGTTGCTTACATGAGTTAATGTTGTAGTTGTTACCAATATGTAGTGTTTGAATGTTATGTTTGTTGATAGCGATGATCTCATCTTGAAAAGTTGATGAACAAGACGTCTTTGATGATATTTGTAATTGTTTTGAACAATTGTGTAAACAACTAATTGTAAATTGTTATTTTATTCTTGTCATAGAATTCTCATTATTGCTAGAAAACAATACCTCGTAGATTAAATCACCTTGGGATGATTGGCAAACATAAACATCTTTATAATTATTATTACCAAAACAATGCAAGATTTATACAAAGAATGAATAAACTATACAATGTAAAGTTCTTTGTCCTTAATGTAATGTGATATTTTAGATTTGTTCTATGTCTTTAGTTTGCCAATTTTATTTAAAACGCTATTTTTATTTGTTTGGAACAATTTCAATAGTGTTGCATTAAAAAATCATTGGTTGTTAAAGTTGTGTTGTTGGTGATGATGTGAAAATGTTTTAATCCTTTTTATTCAAATGTGCAACTATGATTATGCTTGTCCTATATAGAGGTGTATATGTTTTGTGTATATCTTGAACATAACCAAAAAAATCTCATTTCTTATGGTTCTATCTTTATACATGTTAGTTTTTGTCTTTTGATGAATAGTTACTTGCAAATGATGTTTTCAATTTGTCTTGGGAAATTGTCATGCATCTATCATGTCAATTGACAAAAATGTAAGAAAAATTATTTTCATATTTTAAATTTTTAAAAAGTTTTTCTTTGGTGCTTCATGAATAAAAATCTTTTGCCAAAACATATTGGTCAATTATATGATAGTTTCATGGTAATGTGTGATTTTGCTTCTTTTAGATGAATATATGTTATGGTTGTAAATGTTGTAACACAAAGTTAAGGTCTGTTTATGTTTGGTTAGTTGTTTTTGGAATTGAATAAATAATTATGATGAAAAATTAAGTAATATTGTATTAGCAATTAGTCATAGTCTAGAAAAAAATGGTAGATAATGAATAAATTGTTTAAATTAGTTGTCCTATTTAGAAGCCCTTCCCTTTATTTTCCATGCATGTTCTTTTTAACTTTTTCAATGTGTTCATTTGTTTTACATTTCTTTATTATTATTATCCTACTTGGTTTTATGGTGATTCTAATATTTCATTTGTGATTTTAAATTCATTCATGGTTGTTGTGTGCTCCTATGTCAACGCTTACAACTATCATTGCCATCACACATATAGCACATAACATAGAAATGCCTTAAATGGTACACCACATCCAAACTTTTGGTGATTAAAATAAGGTTCACTTATAACAACATAGGAATCCAAACCCAAAGCATAAAATAACAACATCAACATCACTTATATAAACATTAAAAAATCACAAAGGAAAAAAACTATGTTTTGGAATTTCAAATCACCAAATGTGATTTGGCATCACACAACTTGGGATTATATTTCATGAAAAAATATCTCAAATCTTGTTTACACTTGAATTAATTCAAAATAAAATTAATCAACTCAACTAACCCAATTTATCCATAATTGTTTGGGACCTAACGTAACAACTAAACTAATACACATGACATGGTTGTCCAAATTATTTTGTAATTCTTCAAATGAAAGTGAAAGTGAAACATTACAACATTAGAAAGTGTCTTTGTACACCAAGTGATTTCATAGGATGTTGACTGAATTCACTAGTCATAATGAACAGGACTCGGTGGGGAAGTAGCGAATTCATTGGCCTAGTGAATGGGGACTAATGAACTACACCCACATTTCATAGTAGTGAAGTGAATGATGTGCTTTAAAATGTAATTGTGGATTTTCAACTTTAAAATATTATAATCATAATATATAAAAATGTAGTAATACATTTGAACACCATTAATAGGTTTATCAATTTCAAACATACATGTTACAAATATATATATATCACATTTTGTATTCAACTTAATATTATTTCAATGGAAAATTTATTTTTTCTATTTATTTTATGATGTTTTCATTTTATGATACATAATTTAAAAACGTGTCTTAGTAAAAACACACATGTCAACATTAAAAGGGGGTGAGGTTACCTTGAACTACCAAAAGTTTTTTGAAAATTAATGTTTCATATTTGCCAAGCAATAATTTTGGTTACAAACATTCAATTTTTGCACAAAACAAACATGCAAAACTCTAGGACTTCATCACAACTAAGCTCACAATTTCATGAGAATTAGTTTAATAGAACTTGACAAGCACATGAAATTTCTAGATTAATTTTTTGCAATAGAGTTCGCATGCAAGTTCCAAAAGCTAAGGTTCTAGAAGAGTTTCAAACCCTATATTGGGATGAATTATAAATCAATGAAAATTCATCCAAATAAATGAAATGAAAAAAAAACCAATGAAATTGGAAAATAAATTAGATAACATTAATTCTTTTCATATGATTGAACAAAATCAATAAATTTTGATGGATGAAATGACCTTAGCAAAATGCATTTAATGCATATAATAATTGGAACAAAGTTTTGAAAGATTAACTTCCATCACAAAAATTGAAGGCATTTTCAAAATCTAAGGATACATGTGAACTTCTAGATGAATTTTGAAGATTCAAATTTTATGGGAATGCATGTGATAATTTTAATGGATCAAATTTAACCTAACTAAGATGAATTAGAATAAATGAATGTGGGAATTGAATTTCCAAGGATCAAATTTGTTTTTGGCGATTGAATCCAACTTCTATGGATGGAATATGATGGAACACATGTTATCAGAGGAAGTACATATTGTAGTCACTAAATTGCGACAACCATTTCATGTAAACTTGAGACTCCAAATCATACCATAATCTATCATCAAAAGTTTTATTGTGCACATGCAGAACATTCTTCGATGTTGGGATGAACATTGATTTCGATTCATACCATGTGTACACGATAATTAGAAGCTACCTTCCTTGTATGTGGGGTTACAATTGAGCTTTCAAATAATGTAAAACATTATCACATTTTTTCCTTTGTATATTTTGGTCCCTCACTGGGTTGAAGAAATTTGTTCACTGATGTTGTAATGATGTCGTAGGAATAGTAACTTACACAATCTAGAAAGTACTCTCCAGCCTATTGGAGTAATGGAAGTTACGCACCAACTTGTCCTTCCTCGTTGTCCTTGTCACTGTAGCATTGTCCCTTTGCAAGGTCACTGACAAGACAACGCTTTACTTGTCCCATACTTGTCGTGTGTTGTGGGTTACACAAACCTCAATGGCTCATACATGTAGTTTATGTTCTCTTTAGAAAATGTAAAGGAGCATAGCTCTCCGAGATTGTCGATAATCCTCAAACTTTGTCTTGTACCATACATGTGTTTCTAAAGCCATAGATGATAGATTGTCCACTTGCAACCACCAAAATCAACCACCAACTACCATACATGATCTTGAGCAAATTGAAGACAGTTTTTAGGAAAAAGCATTCACCAAAAGCATGAAGTCTTAAAATGATAAAAGGAAAAGGAACATACAAACACAGGCAAAGAGGACCCAGATGTTTAGATTGGTGCCACCACAGCCAACGACAAATCCTGCATACAATACACATGCATAATTGCAGAAAAGATAAAGATCTTGCAAACTCAGGAAGTGGCACAATGTAACAGGAAAATAAAGGTTATCACTAGATCTTGGGATTCCAACAGCTTTCCTGGAAGGCCACATTGAACAGATCAAGCAAAGACAAGATCCAGCAACAAAAAAACTGTTGCAGAGAGAGCATTAGGAACACATGAATAGAGACATGTAATGCTTGCTGTTACAGAAACTTGCTTACTACCCAGTTCTTTAGACAAAGTCAAGAGAACTTACAATCTCTGCCAGATAATGTGCACATGACACCCTCTCAAACCAGCTGCCCTGAGGTATGTCATATGTATCTGCCTTGTGTTTGTCTTGTGAGAATGGTTTTGCAATGCCATGAATACCTGTATGTGTTTTCTTTGAGCATAGTGAAGCCTATCACAAAAACGAAGGTTAACCATGAGATGATAGGCCTTTGGTTTCTCCCAACCGGATGAGATTCCCATGTTTCTGTGCACAGCATCAATTTAAACAACATGTAGGTATTGGAGAGTATGAGATACTATTTTGCAACAATGAGAGGTATTTTGGATGATGCTGATGCAAGTCCGATTAGTGTGGAGAACCCATGAGGAAGCAAAGACATAAGATGCTGAGGAGATACAATGGGAATAGCAAAAAGTGAATAAACACTCACTAGCAGCATATGGCACTGATACTGCTGAGTTCAGCCCAAGAAGAACACAGCCAAGCCAACCCACTGAAACCATTGCAAGCCCCTTGTAGACTTCATGTACTTCAACAAGGAAATCTGAGTGTTCAACACTGATGGCAATGAATGGTGGAGGCAGGGCAGTGCAAGCCTTTGTTGCACAATTGTCTGTAGTGCACTGACATACTGCTTGTCTTGGGGGTGCTGGGTAAATAGCATCACTGATGCTGCAGGGTAGAAACTGCATGCCACCCATTAAACTATCAGCACATTTCACTCTGTTGATGTTAAACAAGTAGGCAGTGATATGGCTAATTTAAGTACAGATCACTTATTTTCCCAAGGGTTTTCAAGTAGGTATGAGCGCAGAATTCATTGAGAAATATTTACACTTCTAGGGCACATGTAAACACCCCTTAGGAGCAGATATTGCACATGAAAATTGGTGTTGATCATATGGCAGATTGATGAAACAAGTCACGAGTAATGTGAACTTTCATCAAACCAACAAGATAGCCTGCTAGATGCATCCACGCCAAGGAGCAATAGCTGAAAACATGGCTGCATCATACAGCCTGTGAAGCATTTCAAGCTCCATCATGGCAAGCAACAGCACTGTGCTCCATGCAGGGAATTGGTGTTCATTTAGGTGTGGAACTGAGGTGACCCCATCTCTTGCATCCACTGAACCACCACCTGCCCCAGAAAGTGCCAAGAGGCATGTCATCAGATCACTGCAGTACCTCTTCCAAACTACAAATCCCACCATTTGTCCATCAACCCCATGTCAGGGAAGCTAACAAGATTGTTGTGGGGAAAATGACAGTATGCTACATGACAAGACATTTCTCTCTTGTTTCAGTCACTTCCAAGAAGAGTCAAATGCTTGTAAAAGCCCAGAGAATTGAGCAAGAATATCTGGTCCTATCATATCCATTAAGCAAGCAGGCATGCAAGACATGTGGATCCAGACAGCAGCAGTGCACCTTTAAGAGAGGGGTATGATGATAAGGTGCTGTGTGCAGATGAGGCTGATATTCTAATTAGAACAAGGGACTTGATTTCAGAGACCCTTGATAAGCATGATTCTCAAAATTGTGATTCCAATGAGGGCACTGTTCATCATACCCCTTGTGTCCATGAGGGTGATGGTAAGATTGCCATGGAAGAAGGGAAGAGAGAAAATCAGCCTGTTGTTGGTGACGCACATGACATCATGGCATTAGCAGCCAAATCACTCATCAAATACTTGTTGATGAATAAGGTATCAGCATTCAGCAAGAAGCTTGGTTTGTAGTCAAACTGAAGAAAAAATCAAATGAGCATTTGCTTTCAGCTGAAGAACTGGATTCAGGTCATCATGAATTAAGGTCTGACAGTCTTGGCAGTGCAATTTTGATAGAATCAGGCAATCTTCCAAAGGAGGAAGCACATGACCAAACAATACTAGAAAGGATTGATGATGTAGACAGAACCAAACCATCTTGGGTGAAGAAGGGTTGCACCAATCCACTGATACTGAAGCAGCTTTTTCCAGAGAGAAAACAGCTGTTTTGATCAGGGAGGACAACAAGCTTGCAGTGAAGACAATAAGAGAGGCAATTAGCGATCCCTATTACTTTTCAGACAGTGATGAACAAACAGCAGATGCCGAGAGCAAGCTAGTCACTGAGAGGGATGCAGTAGCCAAGCTGTTGATTCCCTTGGACTGCTTGCAATGTACTCAAATCCCAGGACAGTACATTGTCTTCTAAAGAATTTGTGCAGTCATGTTTTGCAGTACTACCATGACCCAGTGTCAGGGCATCAGTTCAGGTCAAAGAATGAAGTTATGGAGTATCTAGAAAGGGGAATGCTCAAGAGGGGGCGACTGAAGCCCAAGGCAAATTCAAAGCTTTCTGGTCAGAATGTAACAGCAAAATTTCACTCTCAGAGTGCACCTGGCAAACTCCCCAATCAACAGACACTGGAATCTCCATCCTCCAACCGTTTGTCTGCATGAGTGAAGACTACAGCTGTGACTGCAAAGCCCACTCAGCCCAGTCTTCCTGCACGTTTTCATGCACCATCTTCAAGGCCTGGATCCAATCTCTTGCCTCCACCTACAACATGGGCATCAGTGTTGGGCTCTTCTTCAACATCAACAAAAATTCAAGAAGAGAAGTGAATGGTTATTTCCAATGCATCAGCTCAAGAAAAATGCTGTGACATCTGCATCAATGACAGTTCAGGAGGAGAACTCATCATTGATCAAGGAGCCTTTAGGCAAGAATTCAGCTCAGGCTCATCTCCGCAAGATGCTGACAGAGGAGTCCCTCTTCAAAAACTCATCTGAACCTTCAATCAGGATGGCAAAGCACCAGCCTCCTTTACTGCTTAGATGGAATGATGAGCAGAACACAGGATGGACCACTCTTGGCATCCCTGCAGCACCAAGTGCTTCTGGCTTGTAATGTATGAGTCAATCTAGTGCCATTCTCTTGTTTTGCAGCCTCTAGAAATTTCAAGCCAGTCAAGATGGCAATGTCCCATTCCCCCTCACATACCCACATTTGCTCCACCTCCAGCAAGCATGCCTTATCCTGCTCACATGTCATCTGTGCCTCTTCCTGTTTTCTGCTCCCATTCCTGTAGTCCCCAATTGCCTGACAGTTCCATTCTCTTCTTCAGCTTACGGAACGGTGCAACCCTCGGCCTATTGCAATTGGCTGGCAACTTAGAGACAGAGTTAGTGGGTGCAATTTCAAACAAAGAGTACCTCGTGCACAGAACGGTGGTGCAGAAGCCACCAACTAAAGTAGCAACAATGAAACAAATGGAGGCCTTGGGGTGTTGGATTTGCCTTGAGTCTGTGCAACAGCCAAAGAAACCAGAGTTTGCTCTTGCAGATATTTCTGCAAACCTTGAACACCCCGACATGGACTCGGGTATCCAAAGACATTCATCAAGTTTGGTTGTTGACGATTTGTGGAAGATTCAAATTGAGAATTGGAATGTGTGAACCTAGGTATAGAAATTGCACTAGTTCAACATGATCTTGAGAGCCAATACTCTTGTTTGTTTTTCTTCATTTTATCCAGAAACAGGTGAAATCCATATTGGGTTGTGAATCTTTGTATCCACATTTGCCAACGTAGGTATTTTGTACTCATTTGTAGAGCAACCCATCACATTAAATGATATGCAAATCATAATTTGCAATCCATAGATAATTTTTCTTTCTTTATATCCATCTCTCTGTTTCTCTCTTACAATTTGGTTGTATCAGTTACCCTTCAAACACTTTTTGCACGTTGTCAAGCCTTGAAGAGTACCAACACAGTAGTTTTGGCCTTTTGATGTGTGCGCATTATGACACACATAATGTCCATCTTTTGCATTATGACACACAAAATGTCCATCTTGATTGATGAAGCTAGATCTGTTGCACATAATGCTTCATCGAATGCCCACTAATGTATCACTTATGAATGGAACCCGAAAGCTGATGGTGGCCATGGTGACCACAGCATGCATGCAAGCATAACTAGTTGGTTCAAATCTTGCTTACAACTCTATTCACAAACTCTCTAATGGGAAATTTCTGATTTAAAACTTACATGAAAACTTTTTAGTTGGAAATTGAGGAGATCCTTCAAATAACAATAAAAATAACTTATGAGATTGTAGAGAGTAATTCCACAACAAACACGTCAATTGGAAGGTAACACTAGTGTTATTGAGCAACAACCATCAAAAATAAATTACTCTATTTGCTTTCATCAAAATGAGTAGACAAAAAACTCCATTATTGCACAAAGTAAGGACTTAAATTACTCTTTTTGCTTTCAACAAAATGAGTAGACAAAAAAACTCTATTATTGCACAAAGTAAGGACTTAAATTGCTTTGTTTGCTTTTATCAAAATGGGTAGACAATTTTTTTTTATTATTGCACAAAGGAAGGACACATGCACACATGATGAAAATTGCTCCATCATAAATCACAATTTACTTGATAAAAACACAATTCTAATACTTTTCATTCTATGGTCAACTTCTATTTTTATTTTGTGTTTAGACCACATTTTTATTGGATGATTATCGAACTGATTACATGTTTTCACATTTGTTCCTCCTATCTTTATACATACAACTTTCACATAATATTTTCACAATTGTAAAAAAACATGCATTTGTACACTTCACGAGTTTTAAAACAAAAAAAAAAGAGTTGGGACAAATAAAGAAAAGATTGAATATTATGAATAATATCAAAAACAATGATTGTTTTCACATGTTAAATGTAAAAATATTTTTTCATTTTCACATTTTGCATTGACATGTATTCCTTTGTTAGCAATTTTTTTGAATAATGTTCACATATCCACGTGAAGCCTAAGCCTAACTAGACAACACATGTTTATGTTGCAAAGAAATGATATGTTAGAATGATTTTGATGTAAATAAATTTTGGTCAAAAAATAAAAATGATATGATGCAATTTGTAATATGTAATGAATTCTCCTTATTTGCACAAAGACAACTTGAAAATAAACTTTTTGAATGTTCTTAAAACACAAACACAAAATCATTCCTATATGAAATCGAGATGTGAAAAAACACAAAAACCACAAAAACATTGTTCCATTTCATTCAAACTTGATTTCAACTACCATAATCTATTGTGGTTGGAAGAGATGAGTAGAGGACCTTAAACTCATCTTACTTATACCAAGTTTGAATTTAACTTGTCACTAGAATATCAACATGATTCTTACAATATACATTCATTCTCTTGTTATTCACATATTAAGTTTATCCGCAAATGACAATTTTCTATCCATATTGGATGCAATACATCCATCACAATTCAATTTTCATCCATGAAAGAAAATATCCATAAGGGACATGTAACAAACATTAACTTAAAGGTGCAACATTGTAATTTATTGTTGTTCCTTCTTGAGTCCATGATTTGAAGGCTATTTTGTTTTACATCAAAGTCTTTGATACATGCCAAAGTCCACTTCAAATCCCTAAATAAGTTAGTTGTTTACAAGTGTTTCTTGCATGTTCAAACCCCTAAATAAGTTAATTGTTTTCAAGTGTTTCCTTTTTCTAAATTGGTGAAATTTCGCCAAAAAGGGAAATAAAAAATTTAAAAATTCCAAAATGAACTAATTATAGAGACTTTTAATTGTTGGAAGTGAGGGGAAAACAAATGAAAATCATTAGATTTTGTTTTTGTTTAAAGCGTAGTTGAAAAGCCTAGAAGGATGATTTAAAGATTTTTACTTCATATTTGATTTATATAGACATATTTTGTTAAATCTTTTGAAGGATGGTTACCACTTTTTCTTCATCTTCCCATGGCCGATCGTATCTTCGGCTACAATAAGAAAACTCATAAGAAAAACATTGCATTGGACTCCTTCAATTCTCTGCTTTTATGTCATTTGGTCCGAATTGTTTCCACTTCTTTTCTCCTCAATCAAAGCTTGGAGCCTCTATCCACACATTGTTTGAAAAACTCCCAAATAAAATACAAAATTTCACAAGACATTTATTGATCATTTGAAAATATCTTGCTCATGCAATAAATGCAATTTCATGTGCATAACTTGAGATCCATACATGTAGACACACTTGCTCTTGTGCTTTCTTTCTTTGGGTGAAACTTTACCACTTGGCAACAAAGAAAAAGAAGGTAGTTTGAAACCTACAAATGACTTTTTTTTGTTGAAAAAATGGCCAAAAGTCACCATATTTTGAGGGGAAAAAAGATAAAGTTTGGACCCCTAAATATGCATCGGATCTAGTAATACCCAAAAGGGCCATATAAAAGGAAGAAATGGTTACTTTTGATTGGCCCAAGTGACAACATTTACAAAATCTTGAACATTATTGTCCAATTTTGTGTGTGGAGAAGCAAGGGAGAAAAAATAGCACTCTAAGGTGAATGTGGTAAACATTGGTAGAGGCTCAAATAGGGCACATGTGATAACAAACAATGATAAAATGGCCTCTACACTAAATTAATATAGTGTTTATTGTTCCCCCTTCCTCACCCATAAACACAAAAAAGTGAATTGTATAAAATGAGAGAGTTTTTAGATCTCATCATTTGGCAAATAATTATTGTTAGAGAAAAAAAAACAATCAAATCCCTTTTCCCATTAACCATACCAATTTGTAACCATAGTGGGGAATTGTAATACATTGAAAAGTGAGTCCATGTACTCATGAGGCCATTGCCATCTTTGTTTGGATTCAATTGTGATCTTCAATTGGAGTACCTGGTCTTGTTTATCACTCCAACACTGATGCATGGTTTTCTTCAATGATTTTGTACTGCTCATGATTTTGACCTTCGAATGTAATGAGTTCTCATTGCTTGAACAATAAAAGCTCATATGATTGAGTTTTCATCTTGCCCATTCCTACTTTAATTTGTTGGGCCCTGCCTCCACAAGGGCAAAAGACTATCGCATTCCATGCAACTTGTGGAAGTTTTACCTTATTAGAACTGGTTTCTTTGGTGAAAGTGTTTAGACCATTTAAATTGGAACCGATGTTTTTTTGGTGTTCAGAGTGTGGACATAGTAGGTAGATATACAACATCTTATTTATTGGCAGGGCCAGCATCTTTGTGATGCCTTGTTTAGTACTTGATACTTGATTCGCTTCTTGGGGTTCAGTGCTTTCTCAAGCACATTGTCAAATTACCACCTTACCTCCATCTGAAAGGATTGCTTAGAGTTTGCAAAGATTGCTAAGAAATTGTTGCCTCTAATTTAGGGCTTTAAACTGGTAATCTTGAACACTCCCCAACAAGTCTGACTGTTCTCTCTTGAAAGCTTCAGAATAGATTGCAATTACAGGACTTGTGCACAAATCAGGGACTACATATGAAACCCATTCAGTTAGTTTTCACTGTCCTTTGGCTATGTACCTCCAAATGGTGAATGGGACTCTTTGATTGAATGGACTGGAATTGTTGGAAGAATTGGAAATTGTTTTGCAGAGTCAGGGTTTTTAGGGTTTAGGGTGCTCTGATTGTTTCTAGGACTATATACTACAGATGGGCAGTGGTGTATTATTTTGGCTGCTAAAATTGGCGGAGTTCATTATTTGGAATACCACTTGAATATCACTTCAAGAGCACGACAGGAAGGGTTTAGGGTACTTTTGAGCATATCCAGGAGGGACTGCATTTGAGATCCTTATGCACTTTCTTTTCACATATTTATTTCCCTAAATGTGAAGGAATTTTTTCAATTTGCATTGAATGTACTCGGTAACATGACTTGGTAATTGGATCATGCACTTTTTTCTGGATTCAATGAAGTGTGGTTGTTTGATGATTATATACTACAGAATCTCAGGATGTGTGTGTGTTTTTTTTTTTTTTTTTTTTTTTTTGCCAATTTTGTGATGTAGCTGAAGTGGTAATCATCCATAAGATGATTTAGCCAGATTTGGCGACATACTAGATATGAAAGTAGAAAAGAACCAGAATCCTTCTATATTCTTGGCTACCTGCTGGAACTTATCATAAAAATCTCAATTTGGATTTTTTTATTTTTGAAATCTGGTGGATTAGGTACTTTTTTCCATGAAAAATCCTTTGCATAGGTCAAAATTGTATTTTTCAGGTAAAAAATTTGTGAAATTTTTGCTCCCCAAAAGAAAATGCTGCAACAGATGCAATGGTATATTTTGGCCACTTATTGGTGAACTACATTATTTGGAATGCCACTTGAGTATCACTTGAAGAACATATATCTATGTGGTACTACTCAAAGCTCTTGTCTGTGCATGTCTAATGCAATCTAGTCACTGAACCAAAAGCCTCTATGTATTTAAGGAACTTGCTTGAAGTATATTTTAGCAAGCACCCACAACCAAAAACATGGAGCAACACGGCAGCTGCGCAGTTTGGAATACAAAGACAAGAAGGGAAGGGGCTGGTTAATGGGTTCACTATTAGCATGCATTGGGTGCAAGATCTGCTTTGAAAGCTGGACAATGTCGGTTATGAACATGCAGCTCAAATATCCATACACGGGGCAAAAGAACTGAAATTGAGGTTGCTTGGGTACATCTTCAGGTAGGTCTGCATTTCCTTCTTCTCCCTTGTAAACATGTTCAATCTCACTCTACCCGGTGATGACACCAAATCAAAAGGTCAACCAAAAAAAAAAAAGTGCTTCAATATTTGAAAAGCAACCATTCCAAATTCCAAGATGATTTTCTTTTGCTCGTGTGTGTGTGTGTGTGTGTGTGAACAATCAATTGTATACAAATCCAAAGGGAAATCTAACTTCCAAGTCCAAAGGGAAATCTAACTTTCAAGCACAGCATACAAGGATGGGTCCAAACATAATTAATGTAACTATGGAATGGTCGAGTCTCTGCCCATTATTGTGTTGGGTGAGGCGCTAGATGCGCCTGTTATGACGAGCTAGGCAAGGCAGCCAAGATAATGGGCAAGGGTTACACCGTTTCCATTATAGTAAGATCTTGGGTGGTAGAATCAGTGATCAATTTTTTTTAAAAATAAATAAAATCATGTTTAACAAACGTTTTGGTCATGCTATAATGAGTCTATGATCATAACCGGAAGATTATGTCATATAATTTGGTCAAGAAAATCATGTAATCTGCCACCTTAGATCTTAATTGTTTGTGATCAAGATTCAGAAGGGAAGTTAAATATGAGGAAGCTTGTTCAACTACATAGACCAAAATTTCATTCCCTTGGGCTAATCTTTTCATTGGGTCTCATTCTACAAATTTTTCAATTTATCACTCCAATAATAATCAGAAAATGGTACAGGACTGGATGATTAGTTCCACGGACCAGGAATTCTGTCAGCCAAATTGGTGGCCAGTGACAGAATTTCTGGTGAACTTATTGAAAAAGGATCTGAACTTGGAAGAGAGGAGGAGGGGGTTATGTAGGTATGCATTGTGTCCAAAATTGCAGGCTGACAAATTTAGAATAATTTCACCTTGCAATTGTCCATTTGTGCATTATTGTTGAACTTTCATCTCTCTCTTCTTCCTCTTCCCCTTCAAATGGATGAAACCACAGAGTTTTACCAATTAATATATTAAATCACAGTTTTAATTCACATGTGTCATGAACAGTGAATTTAGTTTTTGGCGAACTCTCGTTGCTTGGTGACCAAAATTTTTGGAAATTTTTGGAAAAAAAATTTAAGCTGCAAATTCAATAAAAAATGCAAAAAAATTCCGAAAATCGCCAAACATTTGAAACCACTAAACTGGATTTTAAAAAAAACACTAGTCATGAACCAAGGCTTCATCATATATGTGGTGTTTTTTTACAAAGCCCGGGTTCGATAGAACTTCATAGTTTCATTCATTGGCCAGAGTGAACCAGCGCACCATCCACGGGATGCCCATTATGACGCACTTGTGGATGAACCTCAACTGAGTTAATATCCAGTTTCACCTTGATAACTCATACTATAAGAAGTAGGTCATATACATGGGTAGGTAGGTTGAAAAATAGGCGACTACTAGGTAACTAGATGGTTTACACATAAGTAAGGGTTGTTTTTGCTACCTATTTACTAAAAACCTGCTTGTGGGTTTGTTAGTAGGTAGTAGGTAGTAAAAAAAAGCAACTGAGCTAACCACCATGGTTAAAGCCAGGGAACTGGAACCCAACCGGAAACCGTTTCTTGACTACGAACCATCCATCCTTATGGATGATCCTTTCTTCATGGTGCAATCATGGGTGCTCATTCACTCCAGCATTATGCGTTATTCGTTTCTGTGTAAAATATATGTGATGTGTTTACCATAATTTGACATTAATATAATACGTGGCCACAACACGACATTCAAGTGCCAAGGCCTAATATAATTGATTTTTTTTAAAAAACCCATATTTTGTTGTAGTGAATAAAATGTGAAAATAGGCTCCAAATTATAGTCTATACTTTTGTTCAGTGCTTTCTCTTCAGAGTGTTGATGGACACTAATCTCTTTCTGTAGAGGAGTCTGGTGGTATGCATGGTTGTCTACTTTGATGACCACTGCCAAAACAAGTTATTGTCCTCAAATTGCACATGTTGTGTACTGTATAGCTGATCTGCTTCACATGTGATAACTGTGATTTCTTATTTGTCTTTGTAAGATAATTTTTTGCATGTAATTTAGGCAAAGTCTCCACACTCACTTGGGCAAACACTAAACAGCGGCAATGAATTTAAAACTCCAGTACGGTTGATGACACACTCTCTGATCAACAAGTTTGAGCTTTTCAAATTATCACACATTTACATAAGTACTCAGCATATAATTTGGTTTCTGTAAAACTGTAAGCTACTGATGGTAGCAATTGAAAGAGGCAGTACAAATTTGTGTTCAAAGGTAAGGAGAAAAAGAGTAGGTACTCAGATGGAAGGAGCTCATTGGACTAGGTAACTGGAAAGAGGCCACCGGTTACTGGAAGAAAATAGCGTGGGCGCTTGAGCTAGCTAGCTCATAACCCGACATAAGCAGTAACCTTTACATCCATAATCTGCTCAACAAGTGAATGCAGATTGCTAAATTTCATCTGTATCATGGATATGGGTCATTGTTTGTGCATGCACAGAATGAGATGCATGCAGCTTTAATCGTGTGATATAATTGGGGCATGGAGGTCTACTCTGGAAGCGACACATCAGCATGTAACAACCTTGGGGGATTTGTGCAGTGTATTTTGGAGGGTATCTATCTTACCAGGTGGAATTGCTCTAGGTTCCACATAAGATTCCCCCAGCAGCTCTTCATAAAGCTTCTCCGTTGTTATGAAGGGGAAGGAGCTGCTTGCTGTAAGTGCCTTCCACCTTGGAGCTTAGTTTCTTTCCTCGGTTCATGGGGCAGACGGTATTGACAGAAGTGCCTTCCCCTTGAGCTGGTTATGGATTGTTTGTGTTGAACTTCCTTTCCGCTCTCTTTCTTGCTATTCAAATTTCAAACTCTCACAAAGTCCTGTCCTTGAAATTTGCAAGAGAAAAGCACTTCGATTTTGCAGGTGGGTTGGTGGTTGATCAATTGATTGCATGCCCAACTTGAACTTCAAAGAAATATTTTCATGTTTTGACTTAGATGAGACTCTAGAGTGTAAAAGTTGTTGTTGGTGGGAATCTCTCCACAAATGGTGAATACAAAAACTGACATTGTGATTCGTAAGCTTCCACACCAATTTTCTTTTAAAATAATTTTGTTCTATGGAGCTGCTGCTACAGTACAGTTTGTTTTCCTTTTGTTTTTTAGAGAAAGAAACGTGTGTCGGCATGGCAGGCAAAGGTCAGAGCCAGCTATTGCGACAAAAGATGGCAGAAATTACATGCCATTCAAGTGTGAGAAAATTGGTTGTTTAATACCATCGGCCATAGTTTATGTGTATGGTTAAGCGACGACCTGAATCTAAATGATAGCTTTGAAAATCTTTTGAGACAGAATATTTTAAAAAGCTTCAGAGAAAACCCAAGTCAAAGAATTTGACTAGTCCCCAATTAGGGTTTTTGGGGAGAGGCAAAATTTTCACCTCTGGGCAACACACATAAATCCAGTTCAACTCATGCAAAAGGAGTTTTGTTAAAAATGTGCCCCAAAGTTGCCAAATTTCATGAATGAAATTTCTGAAAGCGCCATATTTAGACAATACAAAGTCGCCAAAATATAGCAGGATTCTTAAATTTTTTTACTTTCCTCCTTGGCCTGTTGCCAAATTTGGCTAATTCCTCTTGTGGGTGATGGTCAGTGTGACTACATCACAAAATTGAAGAAAAAAAAAAAAAAAAACCATCCCCCAAATGGTGTCTAATGTGCTCTAAAGGGCACTATGCAATGAGGTGTGCCTTGCAAATGTAAAATTAGCTAATGGGCCAAGCTTTCTAATTCCACAGCCTACGACTTACCAAAATTGCAAATTCAGTACATTCAAATGACCTTTAAACTTTCCAACAAAATTAAGTGTGTGGACAACGACTACCTAAGCAAAACAAAAATTGTCATCACACACAATTTCTAAAAAGTTTTTGACATCCTTGTATAAAATGAATTCTTTGCCTTCTTTAGATTTGAAACAATGAAATTATTTAGACTATAAATAATATATTTTTGAGGATTGAATTGAAATATATATTTGGTTTACTCTCATTTTCAATGATATTTTTTCCTAGCAAATGTTGCAGTATTTTTGGTACAAAGGCCTCATCGCATTCTAATTTGTTATCCAAACAACACAACATGTCTTGGTAGCACTCCTTGGGGGTATTACTCCAACAACTAGTCTCAACGCTCCAATTGTAGTTAGACATATCATAAGCAAAAGAGCTCTCCTCCTTCATTACCCTAGTACCTTGGCCAATAGTAAATTATACTATTTTCAGAAATGTTGAAAAATTTCAAAAATTATTTCTTCCAAATCAAAAAATATATATTATGAAGGATGATAATGAATATTTAGGAATATTTTCATTTGTCGAAATGATTTTTTCAAAAATTAATTAATTAATCAAGGGACATGTGTTGAAATGGCCAAGGTAGTACAATATTATGTTCATTTTGTGTTTTTGGTTCTTTAGAGAGTTTCTAGATCACTTTTATCTTGAGGCAAACCATTGTTGTCAAGAACATGTTTTGTGGGCTTGATGCGTTTTTAGGTTTCCATTCTTGTCTCCTCACTAAACAATTAAGAAAATTCTGCTATAGTCTCTCGATACAACATCTCTCCATAACAAGCTGCAAGAACCCAATCCAACTTTGTCATTATAAAATTGCCATCATATACATGTACATGTCCCAGTTGCTTAAGGAGTTTCCTAAGCACACATTTACATACGCCTTGGGTGCAATGTTTTCTTTTTGACGAATTTTTGCACCAAAGCCACAGAAACAATCTAGTGCTACTCATGCAAAGGATTTTTGCAAGGGGAAAAAAAAAGCGAAATTTTCCAGATTTTTTGAATTTGATTTTTTTTAATTAAAAAAAAAATCCCCTGAAATCACCGTATTTATACAATAGGTTCCAGCAAGCCTCCAAACTATATGAGGATTCTTAAATTATTTTTTACTTTCCTCTGTGACCCATAGCCAAATTTTGGCTAATTCCTCTTGTGGATGATTGCCAATGTGGTTACTACATCAAGACATCCAGAATTTGTTGTCAAAGCAAACATCAGCTTCAATAATGCATTTCTGGCAAAACAATATTCAATATTCAGCAAAGAAGTCAAAGAAAATTTCTGGCAAATGCAAACATCCAGTTCATGAAAAAGCAATCCAAATAATTTGTGGAAAAGGAGCCAAAAAAATCACATTCATCAAGCATAGCCTAATTAAAAAGAATTTTCCCATTGTCTGCCCTTTGCCCCCATTTTTTTCCAATATTATCATAGGGGGGGACAAAGACTGTTTGAACAAAAGAGAGAGAGAGAGAGAGAGAGAGTAAGAGGAGGAGGATTTGGGTTTTGGCTGGTCAGATGTTCCGGGCAGAGAAAAAAAACTCTTGTCATATGTAGCTGAAGTTCATTACACAGTTTAGCCAAATTTGGCTGTAAAACAGGATATGAAAGTAAAAAAAGTCTAAGCATCCTTCCCATTTTTGGCTACCAGGCTAAAACCCAGTAAAGAAATCTGGTCATTCTTCAACAATTTTTTTGGTTGAAATCTGGTGACTAGAGAACAAAAGAAAAACACAAGTTTTTAGCCATTTTGAGAAAAATATTTAGCCAAGAAAAAAAACTTTGAACTTTGAAAAAGAGAGAGAGAGAGAGAGAGAGAGAGAGAGAAAAGGGTTTGGGTTTTGGCAGGTCAGATTTCCCGGGCAGAGAAAAAACCAGAAATACATTTTTTAAAAATTGGTTATAAGTAATTTACCTATTCAGCCTGGCATTGAAGGTAATTTTTTTCTCGCCATAATTTTGGCGTTTAGCGATTCCCTCCTACTAGTAGTAGTTTTCGCCATCGCCACTGCTGCTGCTGCAGCTGCCGCAGCGGCTGCTGCAGTTTGCCTGCGCAGTTCACAGTCTTGTCCGTTGTCGCGGACTCTTTCTCTCTCTCTCTCTCTCTCTCTCTTTCTTTCTTTCCGCTCTTGCTCATGTTGCTGTGACGCTTTCTTTCTCTTTTGTTGCAAACAGAACATGGCCTAGTTTGCAACTGTGCATTGTTCTTTGATCCCTGAGCTGAAAGAAAGAAGCTTGAGAGAGGGACACACATACACATACACACGCACGCACGCACACATACAGTGCATGTACTGGGTGGTGGACATTGTGGGAGACTCTGCTGCCGCGTAGCTGGCATTGATATCCTGTTCGGAGCTTTGGTGGGTCCATGGCTGCTGCGGTGATGAGAACAACGAGATCATCATCGAGCTGGCAAATGCAGGTGCAATGGTGTTTGGTTTTGTGTTGGGTGGTGCTTCTTCTTCTTGTGTTGGCCGTGCATGGAAAGGAAACAATGGAGAAGAAGAGTAGTAGTGGCGCCAGTACAGATGTCACGGAGAGTCTCGAGGTTTATATGGTGCTTGTGAGTGGTCAGCCTGTGGTTGCTTACAAGGGTGGTCTGTCAGACCTCAATGCCACAGCTCAATTGTTCACCCGGAGATGGAAATCTCGCCATCGCACTAGGTATGGCTTGGAAACAAACAAACATGCGTATTGCGCCCAGAAACACATTCGAGAGCTTGTTTCTCCAAGTTTTGGTTTTGGGTTTTGGGTTTTTTTGTTTCATCAGCTTCTGATCTGGTGATCACCTGGTGGATCCACTGCCCATTCATTCATTCCCTCATTCATTCGTGGTGAAGAAGAAGTTACTGTTGTCTTTGGCTTGACTACAAACTGGGGTTTTGTTTGTGGCTGAATTTGAGCTCATGAGCTCTGGAAAGAATCATCCAATGAGCATTTGAGCCAGGGATGGCTTTTTCCCAAGTCCTTGGATCTGGGCAGAATATCCCAAATTTAGTAACCAGCAGTCTAAGATCTCACAGAATCCTCACCCAATCCTTATGCCCATTCATACCCATTGTCTTTGTGGGATCCTATCCCCAATCCTCATACCCATCCATACCCATTCCTAGTTCTCATTGTCATTGTGAATATGCAAGGAGACACTGAGAGATTCTTTGGCTTTTTCTGTTTGTTTGGAAACTCTCTAAGCTCTGAGACTTGGGGTTTCTTGTGGCAGAGGCTCCAATGCTAGAGACTACTTGGTGAAGAAGTACAGAGCTTACCTGACAAAGAAGCAGGATGAGCTTCTTGAGAGCTTCTTCAAAACCCATCGTCGCCCCTACACCAAGCTTTACAGCTATCATCACATCGTGAATGGTTTTGCTGTGGAGCTCACTGCTGAAGAAGTATGCTGCTTAGGTTACATTATTATTCTTATGTACCTAAGTCATTCTTAGGTCTCTCCATTTTGGCAGAATTTCTTCAGAAACTCTCTGCCATAGCCAAATGACATAGGGAGCAGCAATGTCTGTGAGTTACAGTTCTTACTTGTAGCAATCAAATCCACTTACATTTTCTGTTGGGGTTGGGTTTCTGTGTGCGGCATTGATTGTGATGGGGAAAAACCCTCAAAGGCAGAGCTCCTTGGGAAGGAATCTGGTGTCATGCAAGTTGAGAAGAGCTACAGAGTTCAAAAGGCAACAGTCCACACACCGGAGTATCTTGGACTACCCAAAGGCGTATGGGCCCAGGAAGGTGGATTTCTTCGTGCAGGTGAGGACATTGTGATTGGTTTTGTGGACACCGGAATCGACCCAACACATCCAAGCTTTTCTGCCACAGGACAAAGCCCTTACAGACCTCTCCGATCATTCCGAGGAAAATGTGAAGTTGCTCCTGAGTTTCCTCTTGGTTCTTGCAATGGGAAGATCGTTGGAGCCCAACACTTTGCTGCTGCTGCATCAAAAGATGGCATGTTCAATGCTTCTCTTTATTTTGCCTCCCCCTTGGATGGCAATGGCCATGGAAGGTTTGTCCTCAAGTCCTGGGCATTCTATAAGATGCAAAGAAAGATGTATCAAGGCTGGAAAATACTCGATAGCTAGCACATTGTGGCAATAGGCTATCCTTCTGCTGCATAGTACAAAGCACATATGTGCCTGGTATGTGGACCTGCTGCTGGTTCTGCCTTTCCATCAATGTCATGTTGCATTTTCCAGGCATGGACTTGTCGCTGCCAAGAGACAAGAAACCATAATGGCATGATTTTGACAATTCTTGACCAGTGCTTTCTTTGTTGACCCACAAGGTGGTTGGTGGAGCAGCTGAGAACTTCTGCTTCTGTAGCCAGTTGCAAACAGTACTGCATTTCTTTCATATGTTTGTGTCTCCAGATGTTAGAAGCTGACAATGTTTGATTGTGTTGTTGTCAGTCATACTGCTTCCACAGCCGCAGGAAACTATGGAGTGCCTGTACTAGTGAATGGTGTATTCTATGGGAATGCCAGTGGTATGGCACCAAGAGCTCGGTAAGACTATATGTTTGTTTGTTGATTGATCTACCTGTCAACAACCCCGGCGCATGTCTCTTGTCCATGTTTTGATTTTAGGTGGTGCTTCTTCTTGTACTCCATGGTTGCTGGTGTTACATTAGATTCTTGAACACAGTTTTAGAGCTCAGTTACTGCCAACATGAAGAGAGGTTGATCTGGATTCTAGATTCTGTGGCAGCAGCCCGAATACAGCTCTCTGTGTAATTTACCTCTAAATTTTTGAAGGAGCTGTGTTGTTTGAAACCAACAGAATTGCCGTTTACAAGGCATTGTACCGCATAATCGGAGGTTTTATTCCAGACGTTGTCGCAGCATGTGATCAGGTAGTTCTCAGAACTTTTGTTGCAGTTTCCCAATCGATCTGGTTTGGGAAATGGGGATTGCTTGAATGTATGTGTTCTTTGAAGCTAAAGATTGAGAATCTTTTTCAGTTTCAAACTTTTGAACTTCTTCTACTGGTGGGTGGGTTCTCGAGAGTAACTTGATTGTTTTTTTTCTTGGGGGCAAGCAGGCAGTTGCTGATGGAGTTGATGTACTTAGTCTCTCACTGGCACCGAATAGCCCACCTCCCGGTTCTATCAGCACCTTTCTCAATATCTTGGATGTGGCACTTCTGAATGCAGTCAAGGCAAATGTCTTGGTTGTCCAGGCTGCTGGAAATGGGGGTCCTCATGAACAGACTGTTACTTCTTTCAGTCCTTGGATAATCTCTGTTGGTGCCGGGGTTGATGACAGATCATACCCAAATACGATAGTACTCAGTGACAAGACTGTTCTTCCCGGGACGTTGTTGGCACGTAAGTAGTAAACTCTTCAAACAAAGGGAGGTTTTATTCAAGTAAGGTGATCTGGTTGCATGGCAATGATACTTATGGTTTTGGTTGTTGTTCATGTATAATATGCAGCTCCAACAAAAGGCCCAATTTTCTACGACCTTATATTAGCAAATGATGCAGTTCAAGGTGAAGGCAACCCGCTCTATTCTCCGAGCGACTGTCAAGTGCCTTCAATCTTTAACAAACCTTTGGTGCAAGGGAAAATTTTGATCTGTATCTTCTCATTCAACTTTGTGTTTGGAGGTGCATCAATGCAACAAGTGGTGAAGACACTTGGAGCTTTAGGAGCAGCTGGTCTAGTCATGGTGGTGGAGTCAGATTCTGCAGGAAGCATGTTTACTCCCATTCCTCTGACAATGCCAGGCATTGTCCTTGTAGATGCGATGCATTCTGAGGCAAACACTCTTGTCCTTGATCCTGATCTTGCATCCTAAACCCAAATCACAAACTAGATCAATTGGGAGCAAACCCTAAACCTTCCATTAAATACCTAATCCTCTGAATTTGCATGCACTGAATCACATTTTGAGGTTGGTTGAAGAATCTGCTTGTAATTTTGCTGCAAATTTGTGGTCTGACAGGCTTTGCTCACGTATTATAGTAACAGAACAGTCAAGGATGCGACTGGCAAGCCTGTTCAATTCGGAGCTCAAGCTAGAATTGGGGGTGGCCAGATTGCCACTTACAGTGGCCAAGGACAACAAGTGGCACTGTTTTCTTCAAGGGGACCAGACATGAAGGATTTCAATTTCAACCAGGCAGATGTCTTAAAGCCTAATATCTTGGCACCCGGATACCTGATATGGGGAGCATGGACTCCTATTGGAATTGATAGCCCTAATTACATAGGTGAGCTGAACCCATTATTATGCACATGACATTCCAACTTCTCAAATTCCAGCAAAAAAACTTGAAAAAAAAAGAGACTGTAACATGCCCCTTTTTGCTGCATATGTGGTTGCACTGATTTTGCGCATACTGATTTGATATGTAAATGGGTTTTAGGCCAGAGATGGGCAATGATGTCAGGGACGAGTATGGCAACACCACATGTGGCTGGTCTTGCAGCATTACTGAAAGAGAAGTACCCTCTTTGGAGCCCAGCAGCACTTGCCTCAGCACTGGTAACAACTGCAGACCTAGAGGATTCACAGGGCATACCTCTTCAAGCTCAGCAAATCTCTGGAAGCTCTGCACCTTCATTGCAACCTGCCACACCTTTTGATATGGGTGGTGGTGCACTTAACATAAATGCTGCTGCTAATCCGGGTATTATCTTTGATGCAGGTCAGTAATAATTCTTTGTTTCTCTCTGCTTTTACAAATGAAATTTGCACAATTGTGAGCATCATCTTTCTTTTTAGGCGAATTCCAGTGTGACTCATACAAAGGATTTTTGTGAAAAAAATGTGCCGAAGATTTTCAAGGACAGTTTTTTTTCTGAAATTCCCATTTTAAGACAATTGGTTCCAGTAGATTGCCAAAATATAGCACGATTCTTAAAATTTTCTACTTTCCTCTCTGACATGTATCTAAATTTGGCTAATTCCTCTTTTGGATGATCACAAAATTTAAAACCCTAAATTCTAATCTGGAATGTTGAACCCTGCTGGAGAGTGGAGCTCAAAACCATCCAGTGCTGGCTGATCTAATTTGGATTGCGTGGGTAAATTTATGTTGGGAACAGGAGAAGCTGATTATGTTGCATTTCTATGCTCTGCGGAGGGGGCAACTCGTGAGCAAATCTTTGCATCAACCGGTGGCATGTGCCCGAGTCTACTGGGAAGATCCACAGACCTCAACACTCCATCCATCACTCTTGCTTGTCTGAATGGCACCCAGATTCTCTTCAGGACGGTCACCAATGTTGCCAACAACATCGAAACTTACACAATTACTTGGACTAGTCCAGCTGACGTTGCAGTTGCCATTGCTCCTGTGACCTTCACTGTCGGTGGTGCTGGTGAACAACAGTCTCAACAGATCACATTCTCTTTACGAGCTACTGGCGTTTCAACTGTCTCTTCTTTCGGTCATGTTACATTTGTTGGGAATTTAGGTCATCAAATACACATTCCAATCTCTGTTACAAATAAGAATCTAGAATAAAAATGATTTTCTACTTTTGATATCAAAATCAAACCCAGAAACTAGTCAGTGTCATTTTGGGTTTTTCACTGAGAATTTTTTTCTCAATTTTCTGATGTAGTGGTGATCATCGACAAGAAGAATTAGCCAAATATGATGGCACGTGAGAGAGTAAAGTAGAACATTTAAAAGAATTTTGCTATATTTTGGTGACTTCCTGGAACACACTGTCTAAATATGGCAATTTCAGAAAAAAAAATCCTTGAAATGTGGCAAACTTCGGCAGAGTTGTTTACACAAAAACCCTTTGTATGAAAAATGAAGGTAACTTTTTCATTCACCCTCTCTAATGTAACCTGAGGTTTACCAAGGGTTCCCAGATTTTAGGGTTTGAGTTTAGGAAAATTGGGTTTCTTAGTGTGATGTTGGTGTACAAGTCATGCCAGGTCATGACTTGTATGAGTCTGTTATTGACATGTTCA
Organism: Sphagnum contortum; assembly: GCA_963920785.1. Lineage (NCBI taxonomy): Eukaryota > Viridiplantae > Streptophyta > Sphagnopsida > Sphagnales > Sphagnaceae > Sphagnum > Sphagnum contortum. The sequence continues at coordinate 2,224,762 of OY987281.1, forward strand.
TATTGAAGGCAGAATCAAATTGCTAGAAAACACTCCTATTCAGGCCACACCATTCATGTGAAGGTCATAAAATAAATGTTCAAAGTTTGCAGAAATCAGTTTGCTAGAAAACAAGAGCAACATATGTTGCCAAGCCTGTTGTTTTGCTAGGGCACTGCATTCTGATGTATTCACACAGGCAGTGATTGTTTAAATCTTTTGTCTTGCCTGGCCCACAGCAAATGGCCAGCAGCTCAGGATACAGTCTCTCCTCAAACAAGCACTGCCTTTCTTTTCAATGTGGGAACAGTTCCAAATGACAACTTTGAGCAACGCATTATTAATCTATGCATGATTGACGGAGCAAAGCTTTAACCTTTTCCTCTTTGCAGTGTGCCCGCAGCTTGCGCAAACTCAAGTCTTTGACACCTTTGTGCCCAGGATTCTCCTTATCTGAGCACCTGAGAGGTGTCTCCTTGCTTTTAGGCAGTCTTACATTCAAAGGAATGTCCTTTAAAACACCAGGATTTTGCTGCATCCATAGAAGACATACCATTTTCATTAAGGGTTTAAAAAAGGAAAAGACTATGAGAAAACACTCAAGAGTGCAAAGTGCTTTGGATATGTGATGCTAGATGTGATGATGATTTTGACAATGCTTCTCACCTTTTTCCTCTCCTTGCAATGAGCATGTGGTTTACGCAAGGTTGTGTCCTCCAGATCCTTGTGTCTAGAGTTGTGCTTGTGTACTAATTGTCCAGCTTCCAAAGCAGCTCCAAGGATTTGTCTCTCCTTTCTACTGGTAGAATCTAAAACCAACATCTCCCCACCAACAGACTGTTTCAGTTCATCAGATGTCTCATTCCTGGCATTTGCCACCTCAGGTTGACTAGAGTCTCCAGGAATCTTTGTGTGTGCAGCACTCTCTGCCTTCCATTCTGCATACTTGGACAGAATCCCAGTGGCCTTTGCTATAGTTGCATCAAGTTGTAGCTGGATCCTTGACAAAGGACTAACTCCTGCAGGAGCAGTCAGAACCTGGATGGGCACAGAAACCATCTCCAATGCATTGAGTGTTGAAGATGTCACTGACGAGCTCTCCATCTGTGCCAGACCCAGAATGTCTGGTTCTCTGGCACTTTCATGAACCATGTCAGCACTCCCATCACTGTCTCTCATGTCCAATAACTCCGTATGTAAGGCAACATTACTGACAGCATGTTCTGTATCTGGTTTCATGCTTTTCATTTCTACAAAATCTTGCAATATTTCTTTGGCTGCTTCGTCACCCACACAACCAGGTTTTGCATCCAAAGTAGCAGTTTGAGCATCAAACACTACAGGCAGTACTGTCTCTGACTGTAACAGCACCACAGAATCCACCATTGGCACACTGTCACTTGTTTGTTTGCCAAGCAGGTCCTCAAATGTATCAAAACCACTTTCCAGATCCAATTCTTCTGGTAATACACTCTCCATCTGCAACAGCAGTCCTTGAGCATTTCCATAATCCAAATTTATTTCACTGTCATCTGGTTTTCTGCTGATATCCTCCATGACGTCCAAGGCATCAGCTGTCAAAGACATCTCCAAAACCTCCATCTGTGGCAGATCATGAATGTAGTAATCCATCTCTGTCTTCCATTTGCTGTCTCTAATACCCAGCAGCTCCTCATGTAGCGCAGTATTGGTGACAACAAGTTCTGCAGCTGGATTCAAGCTCTCCAATTGCTGCAGTGAACCCTGCACAACGTTGTCAGCCTCTTCACCACCAGCAGATCCACGTTTTGCATCTTTAAACTGGGTTGTTGGGCTTGCAGTTTTGACATCAAAGTCTTGTGGAACACTTGTCTCCATCTTCAATTGATCTTGAGTTTCATCAAGTTCCAACTTCAATGGCTCCTCACATTGTGAAGCAGTCTGAGTGACAGATTGTGTAGAGGAGGCTATGCTTCCTACCTGCAATCGCCCACCACCAAGAAGCTCCTTGTACACATCAAGATTCTCAACTTCCAGTCTCATGGGTGAGGATGAAGGTCTCTCCACTTCAACCCAATTCTTCTGTTCAGGTTTGATGGCCTTGAACTCAGTTTCTGTGTACAACATGCTCTCCAGTTGCTGCTCCTTGTTCCCTCCTTCCTGTGCAGCACCATTGGAGGCAAGTAGGGTTGCTGCTGCTGCTACCCCTGCTGATGCTTTCAAGGTTGGAGGCTCTGCACTCGAGACATTGAACCCTGCAGAAATGTCTGTCAAAGGAGACATTTTCCTGGATTTTGTAGTAGCTTCCTTGGTATTACCACCAATCTCATGGGAGTTCCTCTTTGGGGCCTTGCAGCCAAGCATATTGCTCCGTGTTACCGACACTGCAGCGGATAGAAAGCAGAGTCAGATGGTCACCAAAGAGTAAGGCTTGTCAGGTTCATGCTTTCTTGGTGGGCATGCTCTGCTGCCTTCCTCAACAGATTCGGAATGTAATCTTGTTCTTCTCCCAACATGCTACAGCACACTAAGAAAAAGACCGTTCTGCTGTTGAGGCAAGAATCTATTTCACATGAAGACATGTGAAGAAACCATCATGGAACAGAGTGCAAAAGGGTGAGAGCAACAAAGGCATGCACCTTGCTTTTCTGTAGCAAGATTACTATGACATTTCTCCTCAGGAATAGAGTAAAGCTGTCTGTCAGTTTTCTTCAAACCGCGCCTCAAGGGAGTTGTATTCGGTTGCGGGAATCCTAATACCCTCTCACCACTTGAGGAGGAGAGTATAGAACTCGGTTTCTCACTTCTGCGTCTAGCTAATGAAGAAGAAGAGGACGACTTTAAGGTGCCTGAGAGTATCAAGGACGCCAATGAAGTCTCGGGAATGTCGGACTTCTTCTCGCCTCTGGCCTTCATGATCGTGGTCTTCGTCACCCCCAAAAACTGTGACTTCGCCGTAGCCTTTCGCTTTGTGCTCTGTACCTTCTGCAAACCATTCTGGAGGTCGATTGCCATGCAGCATTTCAGGAAAGAAACCATTTGCATCAGCAGGATTCGCATCTATCTGAAAGCAAATCTGCGAACTTATATAAAAATGATCCTGACATGGTGAAGCTCATGCAGATTTGCAAGCTCCTACAGAAGATCCGCACACAAAAAACTCTCAAAACATCATCTCACAGGAAGAATAGGAAGAAAACCAGACAGAATGAAGCCAAACAGAAGCTAGAGAGGAAACATCTTTCGCGATCCTAACCGAGATGCAAAAGCTCTTCATGCAGAGGGAGCGCGAGGGGGAGTGGACTTACAGAGGAAGAAGAAGAGAGGCAAGCAGAGAGTGCATCGGCCATGGCGAGGTTAGTTTTGTTGGCTGGCAAGCTGTGCTGCTTGCACAAAGCCTGCAGCTCCTTCCTGGGCATCTTGTAAAGTTCCAACATCCCTCACATCATAAAAATCCCTCACCGTTACACAGACAACTCTCGATCTCTCTCGTCCTCTGTCGTCCTCTCTCGATATCTGTCGATCTCTCTCGACTTCGTTCTCGGTTTTTCTCGACTTCCTTTTCGCGAACCTTCTTCACAAAGCTTGGTTGTTACATTTGCAAAAAGAGTTTTGGAATTCTAAAAAATTGTCAAAAACATTCAGCAGTTTCGACAACACTAGGCTAGTAGTACCACCAAAAATGATCACAAATGCACCAACACCACAGCAATTCTTGTGCTCGCAATGTCGTTTCTCTTCCTCGCTTCTCGTGTCGCACTCGTAGCATCGTCACGCTTGCGTGAGGACAGGCTCCAACGGCGCGCAGAATGTTCAAAGCCCGTTTGCGCAGTTACAGGACCTACTTGGTAGGTACCTACCTACCTACCTACCCCCAAGCTTTCTGCCTGCCTGCCTATCTACCTAAAGCCAACGGTCAAGTGCTGCGAACAAAAACCCCGCCCAAAAATTTGAATTCGAAACTCACACTGGATGATAACATCCAATGAATGGATGAAAAAAATTGACGCATGGGATGAGAACGGGATGAGGAATTAAATACGAGGAAAAAAAAAAGATGAGGAATGGGATGAGAAAAGGGATGAGGTAAAATGATGATTCATTCTGGGGGGATGAGAAAAGGCTTTCATGAGAAAGGAGCAAAGGGATGTAAAATGGCATTGGAGTGTATTTCACGTCCCAATGCGTCTCTGAAACAAAAGCAGATTTAAGTTTCTACATCGTATTATGTATGTATTGTCGTGGAGTATAAGAATACGTATAGTATAGTACAATATGCTATACTTATGGTACAGTATAATATGGGTCGACCATTGGCAGGGCCAGCGTGTTTGTGATGCCTTGTTTAGATTGTAGCTACTTTATTTGTTACTCCGAATTTGCACTGGAAATCCTTGAAGAAAGCTTCTAAATCCTTTGTTGCCATTATGTTTTCCAATTGCAACCCAAGCTTCAACAACCTAGAAAAGAATGTTGGTTTCCATGACTGAAGATGATAAATACAAATAGATTTCATAGTTTCCAAGATCATAACCCGGGTTGCAAAAAAACAATTGACAGACATTATTCACCCTCAAGAACTTCATAACACCTAGTGCAAAGCTGCTGTTTGGAAAACTCATGGAGGCAAAAACAACAGAATGTGGCAACAACATTCTTTTAGGCAAGACAAAAAAAATTAGATCAGAAAGAATTTGGCAACATCACAGTGGCTGTTCAAACAGTGGACATTCAAATTCTTCTTCACTGGTAGAAATGCAAACACTTTGTATCAAATAACCAAACCTGGCTCATATGGCGAGCTTGCCATGAATCCATGTATTGATTTTCTGTGGCGCAGATGAACCCCTCTTTCTCATTGTTATTTTGCTCACAATAAGACACAATGTAGATGTGCACAAGAAGTTGATGTATCCCTGGAAATCTGTTTTGCAAGAACATGAGTCAAGTCCATGTTGCTGTCGGGCAACACCGTGTGACAGGCAATTCTGCTGCTGGGTTCACACCTGTTTTCAGAATCAGGATGTGTTTTGCATATGTTGTGGCAGCCACATTTCTTCATGTATGATCAAGCTGGCGGCCACATTTAAGAGAAAAAAAATTCCTGGATCATCTTGTTGCGTACCTCTCTTGAAGATTCTGCCTGGATTAATGGCAGTTGAGGTGTTGACAGCACCACTGCCAAGGTCAAAGGGTGATGCAGGTCCAGGTGACAATGTGCCAATAGTATTACCGCTGCAAGGTTTGCTCAGCTTGAATGGGCAATTGCAAAAGATCCAAGGAGCTTGTGGTGGTAAGAAGTGCAAATGGATAGCTGCAGGTCCTCATTGTGGGTGCTGTTGCTTCAGGAGTGCTATTATGCCTACAATGTGCAGTGCTGCCATGCTTGTCCGTGACAGCATTGCAAAGCTTTCTCCTCATAGAACACTGTCATTGACAAGTTTCTGAGCTGATCCTTGATTGATGGCTGATGCCATGGCATGGTGCTGTTCTTCCTTTTTCTTTGCAACAGAGAGTGGCAGAGATCTTTGGAACCAATAACAGCAACAACAACAACAACAATGCTTTTTTTGTGGCAACAAAAAGATCTATTTTACCAAGATGTTGACATCAAAGATGAAAGTGCCAGGAAGAGGAAAAGGGCACAATGGAGAATGATGGGTTTTTCCTTGGAGCTAACATCCAAGCTCCTTGCACTGATGATGATCAGACCTGCCATGGAGATGGGTAGTCTGGAACTGGTTGGCAATATCATCAGCTGCGTATTCTATGTAGTTGCAGATCAAGATCTTGTTCTTGACAAGCAAGGCATTGAAGGGAGTCAGGTCTTGGCCATATGAGAAATACTCAAAGTCAAGGCTGGAGGTTGTGTCAAGGAATGCATCTCTGAGTAGATTAGCTGATGCCAAAGCCATGTCAGGTGTATTGGTAGTACATGTGTAGACATATGTCTTCTCTTTCACAGCAAAGAGAAGTGCTATGTCCAAGGTGTTCAAGCATGGTGCTCCTGTTACACTGCTGATTGAGCCAAAGGGATGCTGAGCATGTCCACTCCATCTAACACTGCCTGCAGATGCAAACCCCCTGCAAGCATCATGTTCTGTACACTGAGTAACAGAGAAAGATGCAGAGAGCAGCAGGCTCATGAAGATCATGATAAGAATCTGTGATAAGATCAAAGGAGTGAGAAGCAGGAATCCTGAAGGTTGATAATACCTGATCAATACCAGCAAGAACATGAGAGAGGAAGCCACCATCACGGAACAATACTTTGTACAGAGCTATCCTGCACGAGCCAAAAGAAGAGGTTTCAATGAATTTTAGAGGCAGTTTTCTCATTCAATTGCCAGTAAGAGGTCATCAATCCTGCAATAGAGTATCTTTGCATAAGGAAGAATGCTGCTCAATGGAGGAAGAGAGAATAGATTACACCAAGCTTGAGGAGCAACACCACTAGCAGTACCATAGTTGAATCCTTTCACCTCGACAGGAACACCATGATTTCCAGCTGCAACTAAGCTTGTATATCTGTTGCATCTCCACATTTCTGAACAGTCTTTGCTCAATTTTCTTTCTAAGTCTTCTCAACGAAAAGGTTTTGATATGGTCGTTGAATTTCAGGACTGTCCAGGTAATGTTCAGGATTCTGGTGGATTCAAAGAGTCTGGAGCTTTTTACTTATGTGCCATGGCCATCTCCATCGAACAGTGAATCAAAATCATATATTGCATTGAACAGGATCGCAGCAATGAGTCCTTTGGAGAAATGCTGAGCACCAATGATCTTGCCATTGCAAGAACCATAAGGAAACGTGTCGGCACAAAGTACCATCCCTTCCATTTGTCAAGAGGATCATACCTGAATCTCATTTGTGCTTGGATGTTTTGGATCAATGCTTGTATCTAGCATGCCAATCGTGATTCCCTCTCCTGCATGATCAGCTCCTCCATTCAATGGACAAACTCTTCTCAGCAGCTCCAAGAACTCAGGTGTATGGGTTGTTGCCTCTGGAACAGCCAATCAGGCTCAATCAAGATCACTGATGGATGTGCCTTCAACAATTTTGCCTTCAGATTTGGAGTCCAGACACAACACATCACTCCAGAGTAAGCTTAAAGAATTGTAAAATCAAGAATTACAAGTTCAAACTGAAGATTGAAATGGGAATTTTTTGGTCTTTCTTCTCAAATCTTCTCACACCCATTGCAAGTGTAAACCACAATGATAAAAGAATCCCAGTTACAGCAGCTAACGCACCAAAACAGTGTAGGTTCTTTTGCAGCTCTCTCATCCTTCCCCAGCTCAAGCTCAAACTCAGCCCCACATATGACTATATGATCCTCTCCAACTTGCTCTTTTTCTCCTTCCTCCCTTTCTCTTTCTCTGGGAGCTATGAAGTGCCAAGGCACATGAGCTTTGAGGAGGAGATACCAAAGATTGAGCGACCCAATTTGAGAAGCTGAGAGCCACTGAGAACCCCAAGAGCAGATCATTACTCAATTGTGAACCAGAAAGCTCTGGAAATTTCCAACTCATCTTCAATTCCAATCCAAGGTCATACATAACCAGGAGAGAATCCTTGCAGCTGGTACACAAAGAAGCTCTACGAACACTTGCACAACACAGGAACTGTACTAGCTGAAAAGAAGAAAAGATACAGTTCAAAGCAAAGTCTGAGCTCTTGAGAAAATTGACACAATTACAAAAGAGATCATATTGTCTAACTATTCAACTGAGTAGATATGTACTTCATCAGATGTGAACACTTGGATTTCACATTGGTGAATGAGGAGCAATGGAACACAAAGCACTAAATTTTTTAGCTACTAGCTGCTCAGCACTTAAAAGGAAACATCCTAGACTCTTCAATTTACTGCATCTACCTCCACCAACAACACTACTGTAAAACCACCCAGCTGAGAAGGAAAACTCCGAAGAAGCTGTGAGCAGCAACATTACTGAAGATTCAATCGTAGAGCCAAAAGAGAAAAAAAAAAACCAGCAACTCTTACACCATCATTGGATCACCGAGCTCTTTCTTGCATTTATGGAAAGGTTTACAAACCTGTGCTGTATGGCTCCAAGAAGATTGATCTCCAAGCTGCAGACAGAGCAACATGGGATTGAAGAGGGGGCACACACAGAGAGAGAGGGAGAGAGAGCAAAGGGCAGTGAAGGAGGAGAGTAGGCAAATGGGGTTCTTGGGGGAAGTCGACAGTTATGCTGCTCAGAATTCACAGCCACAGGACTCATAACGGCCAACTACCAACCCTACAACTGCTTTTCATCCAACTGAAGAACCCTAACTCTATGAAGAACTCATCCATTTTGCCTCATGAAATCATTATTAGCTCTAGCTAGCTTTACTCATGGATGATTTGTTGTTCCAACTATGTCAAATGCCCTATAATAATGAAGAGTCATTCATTCAACGTTCATGGGTGGATGTTTTTGGAGAGTGTGTCTATAATTTCTATGGCTTCTTCACACATGTCATTTCTCCTATGAACCATGATTTGAAGAACCAAAATAATTGTAACATCTTTAGTTAAAAGGAGGTTCCATCCCTCGAACCTTTGCTATTCTTTTTCATTTCCCTCAACTCTCTTCCCCTTCAAAATGAATGCAAATTTCAAGTTTCAACGAATGTTATTCAAATGTTGGTTTTGAAAGGAACCCTTTTGTGTCCAATTCCAATTATCAAAATAATTTTATGGAATCTCTAGCATGGTTTGAAAAATTGTTCTTCAAATTTGTAAAAAAACTTCTTTCCATGTTTTCAAAAAAAAAAAGTAATTTGATCTAGTCTTTTAATGTGTTTTAATTCCACCTACATTACATACAACTCAAGATATAAGATTTTTATAATATTAGTTTTTTCCACTGACTTCAAACAACCAAGATAAAAGACTTTGTAATGTTCATTTTATATAACTAATTAAAATCGGTCATTGGCTTGAAAAGTAAAGCTTTTTATTTTTATTTTTTTTAAGTGATAATTATATGTTCAAAGAAATTGGACATATTTCACAAGGATTGCATCTTAGTTTTGCATTTGGCTACAATTCCATTAGAAGGCTAGTTGAATTTCAAATATAGTTAGACAACAAGATTTGGAACCTCTAGATCAATCACCCAAGAATTGACCAAATGCCTTTAACTAGTCAACATTAGTTTCAATTTCCTTTCCAACAAAAGGTCACATATGTACTAACTTTGAATCAAGGTATTTTTTAAATGTAGTTCAAACAAGGTCACCAGAGATGATACTTGTTTCATTTTATCAAATTCATCTACATGTTGATTGTTATATTGCAATGTGGTGTTAGAGTTTTAGGAAATTCAAAATGTTGCAGCTTTTATCCTTGTGAAGAAAAAACATACAATAGACAATGGTTTTGTTCACATTTGGGGTTGATGGTGTTGTTTTAATTCACTTTAGTAAGTTGAAACCAATCCTTCATCACGTTCAACCCAAGTATACAAGTTTATGCCTAGTGGAAATAAAATTTTGAAAAATTTGAGCTTGCTTCATACCCCAACAATATTTCAAATTAATTACTCACCTTCACCTCATACCTAGTAGCTAGTTTGATTTTTCTAAATACATGTACCCAAATTTGACCACCTCAAGAAATGGGTGCAAGTACCAGCCAAAAACCCAAAAACCTAAAACTATCTAAATAACTATTGGAGTTTTATTCTAAGATTAGGATTGCAAGTTGCAATGAACTAATTGTTTAACGTTTCTTTGTTCTTCTTATTTCTTCTTGCTTTCAACTTGTAATGCTTACACTTTGGCTTTTTATTTAACTCTATGACATTGCAAAAAACGTCAAGGTTGACAAGTGTTGTTGCATCAAAAACCTTTTTTGTTGCATTTCTTTGAATGTTTAAGAGTTTTTGACTTCAAACTTTGGTTTTTTCTACACCTATTCCCTTTTATTTTTATAAGCTTGTGAAATGTAACAACAATGGTAGAGATTTTTGACAAATTGTTGTGACATGGAAGTTGTTTTGTTTTATGTTGCATGTTAAGCTTCAAGCTCTAACATGTTTATTGTGTATTCACTACATCACATGCACTAAAACAACTCTATGAACTTGCAACAATGAGAGGACTATCAAAAAATTATATTAAACTAAATTGATCTACAATTGAAGATTGATCTTGATTATGTACACTTTTAATTCCCCAAATTTGATTTCTTAATCTTGTCATTAGGTTTATTTGTTATCACTTTTTCTTTTTCATTTTATTATTTCAAACAACAATCAATGGGTTTTTCTTCAAGGCCATTGATTAGCCTTCCTATTATAAACCCTAATGAAGAAACCCTACAAGCTTTTACAAGAAATCGTAACAACAATGATGTGCAACCTTTGCATGAAATTGAAGAATTGTTAATTGATCTTAAAGTTGTTGATGATGAATCCTACATAGTTGAAGTCCACATACAAAAATTGTGGAAACAAGGTTTGGCTTGGAAGCTTCACAATTATAATTTTTTAAGGATCATTTGGCTCCCAAGGTTGGTGCACAAGTTATGCCCAAAGGTGGTGTTCTTGGGCTAGAAAGATTCTATGGTTATGCATGCATTGGTGGAGAAAACAATGGTAACATATGTGCATCTGACATTGGTTTCATGGTTACTAGCCACCTACATTTTTTATTCATGGATGTTGAAGGGGGTTCATGACATCTTTGCTATTGTTGCTAATTCTAAATCTAATAACTAGGAGGCCAAACACATTACCATTGGGTTGTTGGAAATTACTAACACTAATGGCACAATATGGCTCCTAAATTACAACAACTTCTTGATTGATTTTCTTTCATTCAAGAGATTTTGACTTATGCAAATGGTGAAAGGTCCAACTTGCAAACATGTGCAACGACTTTAAATTATGTAGTTTTATGCAACAATTTGGCCATGTTGGAGGCATTTGATGGCTCAAATTTTGGGCATGCAACATCAATGAAAAAATAATTCATGGGCTACATTATGCAAGCGTTAAAAAAATTCAAAGTGACATCCAAAAGTGTATTATATGGCCCAAAAAATCTAGCAAGGGGAGGTTGGCATGGGATCAAGCTTGTATAGATTTTGGGTTGACACCCAAAAAATAAAACATTCATGTGAAGACTAGGTTAGTGATTTTTAGTTTTTTTTTATCTCATTAGGTTCTACCTTGGAAATTTTTAGGTTGTACTTCTTAGTAGTTATAAACATGTTAGATGTTTGATTACATTAGTGATTATAGGTTTGTTAGTCATGTATTATTATTCCAAGATGTTTTAGGTTTTCCAAACACAATTGCCCTATGTTATAATTGTTAATCAATAACACTCTAAAGCCACATTCCTCCTCCAAAAACATGGGCAATTGTGAAGTTGTTAAGGTTATTTCTCCAAAAGGTTGTGTTTTAAACAAAAGTTGGGGACATTGGCTTCTTAGGGATGCTCTCCAATTTATCATATCAATGTGTCAAGGGATTAAAAAAGACCTTAAATTTCAAAAAGTTATTGATAGCTTGACTAAAAAGGGGGTAAACATTTTTGATCTTGGGTTTAAACAACTCATTGTTTGGATGAATCGCCAAGTATTGGAGGCTTTTCAACCTTTCATTTCTTTTTTGCATGCATTTCACATGAAAATAAAGCATAACATATGAACATTGAATGTTAGATTCCATGTTTAAAAGCATGTAACTCATCAACACTTATGTGAAGTGTGAAAATGCTACTAATGTGGTTGTTGAGTATGATTAGAAATTGTTGCCTTTGGTGTTGGAAGCTTACAAATTGTTGTCGTTGCTAAGGTCAAAGAATTTCAAAATTCTAGCTTTGCTATGAACTCTTGAAATTTGTTCCAAACCTCTAACACAAATGTAGATAGTTTCAAAGAAATTGTTGATAGAAATTCTATTCATTCTAACATTATTTTGTGGATATAGAAAATTGTTTAACATGGTGGTGAGCATTAAAACTTAAGTTTCCCATTGTGATTATACTAGCACAACACATTTTGGGGATCCTAACTAGAGAAATTGATACATAAAGAATATTTTTTGTTGTTAGAATCCTCATTGTTTTACATAGATCTTGTTTTCAAACATACAACTTAAACAAGTTGATATTTGTGAACAAAACTTAATTCTTTGATCTACATGTCAGATATGTTAAACCTTTTAACTTTGAATTTGCATGTGAAATAGAATCAAAGTTAACAAAAGAGCTTGAATTTAAAATTTGAAAACAAAGTCGAAACATGAAAAATTTCTAAACACATAATTTGCTTTAGTTGAGTTTCAGGTTCATTGAAAATGATGGAATGATATTTATGTTAGGGTTATTTATTGATGCATTTTTCCAAGATTCTAAAATTTTTATTGACTTTTTGTTTCATCTACTAGTATGGGGAAATTGGTAAAGTGGGGTAAAGTAATGGATTAACAATATTTTGGATTTTATGGGTGTAGGGTTTTGTGTCATGCATAATATATATTTTGTCATTTATGTCTTTTGATTTTCTAAATTTTCACTTTTTTTTTGTCGTTGTCTTGGTCTAGTTTTTGTCTTCTTGTGAGGCTTACTTTTGTAATGCATCTACACAAAGGCAAGTTTGTAATCTCTTTAAAGGGCTTATTTGATTGATTATCTGTTTTTTCAATTGTGCATTTTTGCATGATTGTGATTGCTTGTTGTCTTTGTCTTCCATTTAAGAATATAGGCAAATTGACAAAATGGGGAGATTTAATGGATTTTCTTGATGTTTATTAGTATGTCATACATCTATTCTTTGGTGTTTGTCTTTGATCTTTTTGTGTTCTAGTCTTTTTTGTCATTCAAAACTTCTTGTTTTGTTTTTTTTTGTTGTTTTAGGCTAGTCTAGATTTTCTAAGGACTTGTCAAAGTTCTTTGTTCTTTCTCCAATATGTATTTGATGGGACTTATGCAACTTGCATTGGAATTGTGCAATTTATCAAGTATCAATAGGTTTGATTTATCTTTTGGTGGGGCTTTTAATGGGATTAGTTGTTTATTGATTGCTTGTATGTTTGTTTAGGGATGGAATAATGGATCACTGAACATGGAAAAACAAAGAATTGCCTATATAAACAAATTTGGCAAAACTTTTTACTTGTGATTCATTAGGTTTAGAAGATACATTTAGAATTTAAAAGTTTAGAAGAAAGCAATGTTTATAAAAAAAATTCCCCACCAATATTTGATGGGGTGGAGCTTTGTAAACTTGTTGCATCATGACGTATGAAAAAAATGTTATGAGATGAAGGGTCGCATTGCACATATAGTGGACTACATGATTATTTGTTTGCTAGAGGAGATGAGGGAAAATTTTCAATTTTAATTTGTGTTTGTTAATACACTTTTGGCATAATTTGGGTATATGTCAAAGACCTAGATAAAGGCCATTCTCCTAAAGAACCTACAAGATTACCTACAAGCTTTCGCAACGAGGTATCTTGCAAAGAGCTGGATAGCTTAAAGACTCATAGCATTTGTTCCTATTAGGGTTTCTATTAGAGAACCAAGTTGTATACCCTACCTACAAAACAATACAAACTTTTGGCCTCATATCATACTCGGTGTCCATTGGTTTTCAAAAACCTGGAACTGGGCGGTTCTTTGAAAAAATACAGTTCCAGAAAAACCAGACTAAAATAATAATAATAATAATAATAATCTAATTTATTGAAGAAAATGGCCAGGTTCCTACAGAGCAACAATTCCCAACCTGTTATTTACAGGCAAAAAAGTGATATTAATTTTTTTATAAAAATAGTAATCCTTGGATTGAAAATCCCAAAGATTACTATTTTTTAATTTTAAAAATCACTTTTTTACAATAATTCAGAAAAAAATCTAAGAAAATTGGCTAGATTTTCTATACTTAATTCAAGTAGGTAGCCAAAAATATGGAAGCATGTTAATATTTCAAAACTTTCATGTCTGGTTTATACCAAAAATTTGGCTAAATCTTCCCATGGTTGATTGCCAATTTGGCTACATCACAAAATTGACCCCAAAAAATCACTAGGGACCCTTCTTTGAAAGGAGGCAAAATATTTATGGCGATAGACTTTAAAGCCAATGTATTTTGAACAAAAATTTCCATCTTCGGGATTTTCACGGTGTTGAAAAATCACACGATATGCCAAGCCAAAATAACAATTAAATTGTAACGTGTAGGGTAAGACCCTTGGAGAACCGCGTTCCCATAAATAAGCACACGCCTGAGGTGGAGCCAAGGAGTGCTTATTTCACGAATGCCCCACTCCAAGGGCGTTACTCGACATAAAAAATCAATGATGTTTTTACTTGTTTGATTTTCATCCCATTGATACCCGGCGGGTATCATACAGGTAACCGCTGGTCATCATGAGTTTTTTTTTTAATATATTAAAAAAACGTAATAAACTAACATGGGCATTTTGAAAAAACAAACTTTTGAAAATTTTGAAATGCTCACTTTCAAATTTCATCAAACAAGAGTGCCTTCAACTAGACTAGCAGAGTCATCAAAATAAGAAATGCCTTCAACTACACTAGCGGAGGTCACGGAGGTCACGGTTTTGATGAGAAAACATGATGACATGCTCTGGCACAAAAGCTTGAAAGGAAGAAAACAACAACATTGTTTGTCACTCACACATGTCAAATAGTAAAAGAAGCTTCCCCAAAGGTGATACATTAAATAAACAAATAAATAAATAAATTTGACTTTGTGGGTATAGTTTTTCTAAGACAACAAATGAAGAAAACAAACTCCAGGCAACACTCAAAAGCTGGTATTGTACTAAGAATGGGCTACAGACCTTCAGACTTGTAGGTACTCATTTTGATGATGACCCAGGATTTTACAATTAATGAATATACCCCAACCCCATCCTCCACCCAACAAACACCAGGTGCTTTTCTTTTTCTTTTTCCTTTAAATTTTTTTTTTTGATATAATTTTTTTGGTGAATTTTCCCCCAAAAAATAGAGAAATTAAATCAAATTTACTCTACATAAACATATTATTCATCCAATTTTTTTTCCCATTTCTTTGTTGGAAAAATGATAGAATTTGTCCAAAATAATCCTCCTTCATTGCCTCCAGAGGATTTTCTGGTAGATAGTGGGATGGGGATGAGCTTGTTAGGAAGGGTCTATAATATATACAAAAGGAAAAGCTTTCAAAGCATCTATTTGGGGTGTATTTAAAATGTGAATTGTTTTTGGTGATCAAAGAGAACGAACCCATCACAAAAATAAAGAATTATAGACTTTGGGTGCACCTCACCTAAAAAACCCTAATTACTAATTACTATAAATCACTCACTTACAACATTTAATTATTTATTTATTCATTCTACTTCCTGGCAAAGATTTAGTAATCCTTCAAACCAAGAGTGCAAGTAGCTGTAATAATATTTTAATCTGAAAATCATATTAAAAAAAGAAGTTCAAAATCAAAATATAAATAATGAAAGTATGTGTGGATATTTTTAATACAAACCCAGTTCAATGATTTGCCTGCCTAAACTTGTACAGTCTTGAGGCTATGATTATTAGGTCAAAAAAAGCTTTCACCACAAAATCAAAAATAAAATCCATTCAGTTGGTTTCCATATTGAAATGATTTTTGAACTGGTCAAGTGTTTGTGTTGGAAGTACCTTACCCTAAGGTCAGTTTGATCATTAAATAATCCTCAAAATAGTGAAATGAAATTTTGTGAAAATATGAAGTTGATATGTTGAAAATCATCATAATTATCATAGGCTACATTCTGAATAATTTCACTACTCATATATCACAATATTATAATAGATGATGGAAAATATTTTAATTTCAAAACGAAAAAAAAAAACAAATTCATTTTTTGAAAAGAAATAATTATTCATTTCGTCAATGTGGAAACTGACCCTAGGTTACAATATTTATGAATTTGTGTTCACATAAGTCCAAGAAGATAGGAGATATTATAGCTTGAGTTTACATTTGTTAATGAAACCAAAAACTCTATCTCAAAATCCAACATCACTTACTCACCACATGACTAAAAAGATGGACCTCAAACACCAAGATGGCTTACTAAGGATAAAAATTGTAAATTGTAATATTATGGCTTATGGATAAAATGATGAATAAGTACAAAAATAAAAATGTATAATTTATGGGCCTTATGTTAAGAATCTTTTGGCCAAGAGCTTAAGTTTGGACTCATGAAATATGTAATTGACTATTTTGGGTTAAGCATAATCAAGTGAACTTGATTAGATGTTAGGAATTAAATTTTAAATAATTTAGTGATTCATTCATAGAAGGATGATAATTTTTAAAGGATTATATATATGTGATGAACAAATGTAAATGAATGGGTCAATAATTCACTCCTTTTTTAAAATATTTAAAGAGTTGTGGGTGAAATTTCAAACTCATTTTTCCTTTCATGATTTCATGGTGGTATTTCAAGAACATTTCAACCTTTGAGCATTACTCTACACCTAACTACCTCAATTAATTTGAGCATTGTGATTCATTTCCAAACATGGTTACCATAGTAAGTTCAAAACAATGTCATGAAATTATTTGAATTCATGAAAAAGCTTTCATTTTGGTCTTTGGCATAGGTTTTAGTTATGGGCGTGTCAACAATTTTGTCCAATTTAGATTTTGCTTTTATGGCATTTCCAAGCGTTAGCTAAGGCAAAATTTAGCCTTGAGGCACATT
The DNA here is from genome assembly GCA_963920785.1 of Sphagnum contortum. Taxonomy (NCBI): domain Eukaryota; kingdom Viridiplantae; phylum Streptophyta; class Sphagnopsida; order Sphagnales; family Sphagnaceae; genus Sphagnum; species Sphagnum contortum. The sequence continues at coordinate 2,241,463 of OY987281.1, forward strand.
AAGGAGTTTGTACATGTCACCAAGGCTCTTGCCCTTACTTTGGTGTCCTCAAAGATGGTTAACATGTTACTAGCTTTGCACTCACTAGACACAAATTCCCCTTGTTTGGATTGTTTATTAGCTTTTCAACCATATTCAAACCTTGAATTCTTTGTGAACTTTTGTAGCTCAGCATTTTTGTGTCTCACATGCTCTTTAATTCTGAAATAATTAAGTTCATACCAAAATGATGACACCTTGCCAACCAAAACACCCAAAAAAGGGGAAAACAAGGAACAAAATGGAAGGACCCATGTCCAAGAACGCAAATGAACCACCTAAGAGGATAAACCACAAGGGGAACATCAAATTCCCAAACCCCTTCTTGTCGCCAAAAAAAAATCAAATATGAAAAGGGGAGGACCTCTTGAAGGGACACCTAGCTTAAACAAACCCTCACCTACTACAACAACATGTCTCAAAATAAAGACCGCTTGCTCACAGTACAATGACATTAACACCTTCTACCTATAAAATGTGTGTAATATTGAAATAAGAGGGCCTCTAATGCCTTTCGTTCCCCACGCCAAGTTCGCACATTAATGGAAAAACGTGTTCATTTGCTGGTGTAAACATTTAAAAACCTTTACATCTAGAAGGAGAAACATGTCCATTGGGAATTGATCACGATCATGTTCTTTGCTTTAATTGTGACTATCGTAGCAACCTTACAAAAATAACAACCTACAAAACCAAATCAATTCAAATGAAGTTGGCAATGACAACATATGCCAATGTGCAAACATCGTCAACTAATAACACAATGTCGACTCAATGATGCAAAGATTGTAAGATAGGGGGTGTAAGCACATGGGTTTGTTTTCATGAAGCATGAAATCTTGCATCTTTTGCAATGGTTGTGAAAACATCGTGCACAACATCATGAGGGGTTGTCCTCTCTTCACCATGAGTATAGTAAAAAAAAAAAGATCCCCAAAGGATCTAAAGGCTAATTACAAATGTAGTGTGACACCCCAAGGACTAAAGGATGGGAAAAACCTAATGTGCAACGCAGTGGATAAAACATCTAAAACCATTTGAAAACAAAAGGATGATTGGGTGAGTTGATAATTAAGCATTTGCACATGACCTCAAACGCACACAATGTGAATTATAAGGTTAATAAAAAATGATGTTAGTAAGTGAATGTTCATGTAATTTCTTTAAAATATTTTCTTGAAATCGATCTATGCCTTTCTCAACCAATTGCTCACAAGCACACGTGTTGCAATGCCAAAGGGGAATTTTTTTCAAATGCATGTAAAAAGGGAATGGCCCCAAATTGCTCATACCCATCGCCTCAAATAAGAGTGAACAAAAATCCAAGAAAAACTTGGAAACTATGATAGGGGCAACTAAGGCCCAATTCTTTAAATAGGCAATTGGAGCAATGACTTCCAAGGAAATCAACCCTAATGTGGGGGCCCACTAGAAATGGGGAAAGCAACCCGCCAATGGACTAAAAAAGCTTCAGGGCACTTTAATGAACTTAAAATCAAAAGTCTTTCAAAAATTCCTATTAGGGTTGAGTAAAAACAACAAGTTAATTCTAGAAACTTGGAAGGGGGGAAATAATAAAACAAAAAAAATTATTTATGTGAAACATCAAAAGAAGTTACAAAAAAACCACTTGGATGTCCCTTAATCTTAAGAACACGTCTACACATTGCACATATTCACCTAAAGCCTTTTGCAAAAGAAACGAGGCAAAAGAGGTAGAACCAAAAGGGACGCCAAACTTCTTGATGCCATCAAAAGGGCAATAGAACTTGATGAACCTAGGAGGTAAGCTAGATGGAACCCAAACCAAACACTTGTAGGGTTGAACAAATAACCCCACAAAAATCGATTGGGAAACAAAATGATCAAAGATGAGGGAGACAAAATGGGCAAGGCGAGGATATGGGTGTCATTGACTAGGGAAAGGATGAGACACAAAAGGAAAACCCTCGAAAAACAACACAAAGTGCAAAAACTAACAAACACAAAAAAGGCCCCACAAATGGGTTGCCTTGGTGCGTGCCCATAAAAGAAAGAATGATAAACAAAGCCCTTGAGGAAGAATGATGATTGAAAAAAAGAACTTGAATGCCATAAAAAGAACGAACAAAAAGGAAAAGCCAAGACAATTTGCCTCCCATTGCTCGAAGCTTTTAAAAAATGGCCTTATGTGAAATGGTGTTGAAAACATTTACAATGTTTATTTGAAGCACCACCCAATCAGGATGGGCATTCAAAGTGGCTTTAATATTATGGATCATGCCGTCACAACCTCCTTTAAGCACCATCATGAATTAATATGGGAATAAATGGGAAACAAACTCATCATGAAACTATAAGCATAAAATCCTATTCGCTACTTTATAGAATACCTTTCCCATGGGAATTGGGTAAATGCCACTAAAGTGTTTGGCCAAAACCAAGAGCCAACTAACACCAAGAACCCAAGCCATGGACCTAGGGATGTGGCTAACAACCACATGGGAACATGGTAAAAGTTCATTGGGTGGCACCATTAAAAATGTCACACTTTGATTTTCTTGAACCAATCAAATTTTGAAAAATCATAAGAAACGTTTCAATAAATATTTTCATAATTTTTTTAGATGAATATATTTATTAGGTTCCATAGATTTTGCAATTTCAATAATACTAAAAATATTTTGTATTTTAATGATTCTAATCATTGCATTTTTTAAAAAAATTCAATAATGTAATGCTAGTTCTTTTCTTTGAACTTTTTGGTCAAGAACACAAATTTGAAACATAATTTGAATTTTTTATTGAGATTTTTAATTTTTAATTTTGGAATTCATTCTATTTAGGTTCTTATTAGGCAATTAATTGAATAAATATAATTTAGTTATAAATATCCAAAGTTAAGGCTATTAATTTTTGAAATGGCCATTTTAGTTTAAAATATATATATTTAACAATTTTCATTTTTTTTAATTCCAAAATAAACTTCAAGCCATATATTAGTGCATGCAACCAATAAACATGAAAAGAAAAAAATTATAGTTGTGAAAACATTTAAAGCAAAAAGCCCAAGAAAATGATTTGGTTGTTTTTTGTTCCTTTTTCATTTCATGAAGTGATTCATAGTGATACCACCCAAGGATATTTTCACCCAACATAACTTCTGAAATTGAATGAAGACTTTCGTTCAATCCTCAAGGTCAAAAAATCTCAAAAATGTTTGAAAACTATGTTAAATGGACCACCAACCCACAAGTGAGACATACATGTAATTAGGGCTTAGGTGTGTTGCTCATTTGTGTGGAATGTCTACATATGCGATCTTAGTAAAATTTACCTCATTTTTTTTGTTTTTAATCATTAAAGGAAAATATGTGGATGTTGTATGCAACATTGCTCAGTTATGGTGGGTGCAACACCTTGGATAAGCTCAAACATTTGGGGTGGTGAGGTTTGGAATGATGTTGGTTTTTTGTGTTCTCGAAAAATGCAAGCACAACAGGGTGTCGTTTGTGTGTTGTGAAGACTTATGGAGGAGGAGATCTTTGGGTGGATTGAGGAGGGTCAATGGAAAGATAACTAGAGTGTTGTTCTTGTTAAGAAGGCATCTTTGAGTTTTAAAGATGGCTAGTCAATGATTTTGAACGTTTTGGTTTTTTTTTTTTTGCCATGTGGAATTTTGGAATTGTTGGCTAGGAGTAATGTTCGGTTCTTTAAAGGCACTAGGAAGTGATGAAGAACCATAAGGGTTAGTAACTTGCCTATGTCGATTCCACTTGCTAGTGTTTGTTTGATTCTTTTGATGTGATGTGAGGAAATGAAATTCTTTGAGGAGCAAGACCTACATCAATGGGAACTCCAAGGTTTTTAGCGTTTTGTTTCTACCAAAATGTGATTTGAGAGTAGTCATAGGATGTTGATTTGTGCCCTATAAAAGCTTCTGTTACATGGTGTTGAGTGAGTGATAGGTGGGTGGGAATGTTTTGTTGTTGTGGTTCTAGATTTTATGAGTTGTTTTTTGAATGTCATGTAATTTTGTTGAGAGCGTGCAATTTGTTTTGGGTTTTGTGTACTTTGATGGAATCAGGCTAATAAGGCAAACGTAGTTTAAGAGAGGAGACTCGAAACAATCTAATCCCATGATAGTTCCTTAAATTATCAAATAGTTATTCCAAGAATATGTACAAATGACGTGGAGTTACTCTAGACCATCTCATTAATTTCATTTTTGCACTGATTTCCTTCTTCTCTTCAAGTTTGTGTAAAGATTCGTAAGCTTTGTGTGCTCCATTCTTTTTTTGTTACAAACCATTGATTTGTATGCTTTTAAAAATATCAGAATTGAGGAACTATCTATGCATTTATCAACAAACATGCCAAGATTTTCAAAAGCAAGCGGCTAAGCTGGCTATATGCTTAATAACTTTTGCATCTCTGGTTTCAGATGTTGCTGTTTTAGACATGAAACTCTGATTAAGAATTCACCAAATGGTCCTAGTATGGGATCAAACATCTGCAATGCACTTAGGTATACACCTATACACTATGTGTTAAACAAAATTTGTGCATTTTCTCCAACTTCCGCAGACCCATCAAGATTGATAATCATGTGGGAGAGGGGGGTTGAATTGGCTTGCAGATGGAGCCCATCAAAGAATGAGTAAAGGAGAAAACAAGCCATTTACGAAAGGTTGCACTATAGTAAACTGATTACATGAGTTTTCAGTTTGAGATTTAGGCTTTAGGGTTTAACCAATTCAAAAAATGACCAAATTTGTTTTTGGGGGGGGGGGGGGGGGGAGAAAAACAATGATCCCAAGACTAATTTCAACATAGGATGCTTAAAGAATTCAAAGTTTTATAAGTTCCTACTCATGTGCAAGTTCAGCCAACTTGCAACACCCTCTTTGCTCAATAAAACACATTTTGCCAACTACAAAGTACCATGCAAAGAGGAAAGGGGGAAAAAAAAAAATGCAAATATTTTATGTGTATTATTATTAAGGCCTAAAGAAATCAATCAGCTAGCCTCTAGTACAATTATTTATCTCAGAAAGGTGCCAAGAAGTCAAAGGAAATGGAAGGGCAACCTTTGAGCCATTGAAATCACTCACTCACTCAAGAAGTTGGTTGAAATTGGTTGAAGTTGAACATGGGGGTGGGATGGCTCAAGTTTGGTGTTTGCAAATGAGCAAGTAGTTGTCATCATCATCATCATCAGCATCATCATCAACATCACCTGCCGTGTTGCGCGCATATTTCATTCATCATCCCTCCCCTAATTGTAAATGTCTTTCTGTTACATGGGGCCCATGTCAGAACTCTGAACCTCTCTCTTACAACTGTAAGTGTGCCTGGCCTATGTATGTGCGGAGACAGCGGGAGTGAGTGTAAGTAAGTAAGTAAGTATGTATTGGAGCTATTGAAATTTCACCGAAGGCGGAGAACCACCGCTGCAATAGCATCAGCACATGGATATACACATATATGATGGTGCAATGAGGTTTTCATTGAATGACTTCATAACTGCATTCATGTTTCACACGGATGATGCGGTGCATCATTGGTGTGAAGAAATATGTGTAGCAGACAAATTGTCACCATGTGCAGTACTGAGTATTCTGTGTCAGCCTTTTTTTTAAAAAAGAAAAATATTTATTTATTTATTTATTTTTATTTATTAAATAATTTTTCTTTTAGTGGGTACTAGGTGAATTTTTAAAAAGAAAAAGTAGAAAATTAAATTATTTTTGGTTGTTTCAATGTTCAGAACTTGTGGGGTTTTTTTTTTTGCCCCCTCAATGTCATTTAATGTTACCAGAGTGCCGATCATTAATAACAAGATTTAGCCACAGTTGGCTATAGAGCAGATCTCACAGTAGATTTTTTTTCAAAATCCTTCTTTGACTACCAGCTACTTAAAGCCCAAGGTAGTAGTAATAATCTGGCGATTCAAATTTATTCATTTTTTTGAAATCTGGCGAATTTAGGTCATTAACCCTGGCCAGAAGTAACCCCAAAAAAATAAAATCTCTGGATTGCTATATTTTGGTTACAGTAAATAGCCAGAAGGACCATTAAAAAATGTGTGTTTCATATCTGGATTATAGCCAGATTTGGCTAAATCGACTTGAAGATGATCATCACTTTTCTTACATCATCCTATTGACAATTGCCACTTTGGCTCCATTAAAAAATTCCCCAATTTTATTTTTATTTAAAAATTTAAAAAAAACGTTATTTCGCCCAAGACATTCCTAAACATGAACTCCAAAATTCAAACACAAATGAATGAGAACCCCATTCACACTGAACTGAATTCTAACAACAAATATTAATTTGCATAGGAACTTTTCATTCCCAAAGAGTTCATACCCGCTGGGTATCACAAAATAATTTAAAAAAAAAAAAAAAGAAGAAGCCATGAAGCTTTAAACAAGTCATAATAATAATAAGGGCCCTATGGAGAGGGCGCCACCACCAGCACCGGGGTGCAACCCCCACAGCCCGGGTTTCTTTCTTTCTTTCTTTCTTTTAATTTAACGTCAATACCCGGACCAGAGAGGTTTGGGAACCCTAAACCCTAAACCTAGGGCCTTTACCTATGGTTTCAAATTGTTATGGGCTTTTCTTTTAAGTGCTTCTAAAACATGAATATGAACCTGAATATTCAACTACAATTTCTTTTGAGGATTTTGATCTCATTTTTTGAGTTGCAAATTTGCCTCTCTTTCTCTCACATGTGAGCATTACTTGCTGGAAATTGTAAACAAGAATCAATCACTTGTCACATTAATGCCACACATGTTCAGACAATTGTGCTCTGTAATCCTCCCCTGGCCTGGTGGAATAATGGGGTTCCAGGGTCAATGAATTTTGAAGGCCAGAACATGGGTTGCTGGATTTCAGCCCCCAAGGACAAAGTTGTGAATCAATATTATTGTTTTTTAGAGTTTGATTTGACTCTTTTGGGCTCTTTTGGTCACCCACGCTTGTAAGTAAGTACTCCTGAGTCCTTTAACCACAGAAAAAGACAAGACCAGTTTTTATAAATATATTTTTAAAATAAATGTATTTAAAAAATTCATTTTCATTTTATAAATTTTGTAATTAAAAAATTAATTTTAAAACAATTATGCAAGGTATAGCCAAGCCACATTGATGTTCAGATTAGCCAAATTTGGTTCTGTGTCAGAGGGAAAAGTGCACTAATTTGAGAAGAATCATGCTATATTATTTTGACAACCTGCTTGAACCTTTATGTCTAAAATATGGTGATTTCAGAAAAAAAATTCCCTCGCAATTTGTGGCTTTTTTTCTTTTTTTTTTCTCAAACATCCTTTTATGAGTTGCACTAGATTTTTTTAATATTTTTTTGGCAGCTCGAGAAAAATTGCCCCCAAAAAACACACCAAGCAAAGACCACACTCACAAATTCCTCCAAAACGGCTTATACTCGATGTTGGTCTCACAAGCAGGCCTGCACAGGGTATCAACACGGGTGTCAACACGGGTATCAAGAACCCTATCAAGCCGATATGACCAGACGCAATACCAACCTTGTACCAATGTATATGTGCCTTCTAAGGACTTGAGGGAGGTAATAGCGGGTATATCCCAGTGTTGGTCTGGTATCAACTTATATTGATACCAGCTGGTACTGGTATCAGGTTGAATACTGATTTTGAGCTGGTATTTGGCAGGTATATGCCTGGGTATATAGACTTGTATGAGACGGGTATTACCTCGGGTCCCTACCAGCTGGTACTGGCCCTACTAAGGGGGGGGTACCAGACTTTAGGTCATATCAGAATGGTCTCAAGTTTGATACCAGTATTCAGACCCGTATTGATACCAGTCGCTGATGGTATATATATCAGACCAATACTGGTATATACTTGCTTTTATACTAGTTTTAATACCAGGTGTATATACCTGCCTCATACGGGCCCAAAATCAGTCTTGGACCCCCATACCAGGACCAGGCTAGTCTCAAAGTTTTAAAAGGGTCCCAATACCAAGACCAGGATGGTATGCAAATTTGAAAAATAACTAATACTAGGAGACTTTAAATTGGGCCTTAGGAGGGTTTAGGCCACTTGTTGGTCCTGGACCCTTATCCAAAGTGGCCCTAAAGGAGCTCAGCACAAACCTCCCAATCTCCCCAATCCCCCATAATTTGCAAGCTTGGTGGGAGAATCAAAATTTGAAAATTTATCTAAAAATTTAATAACCTGGAACGGCACAAGTATTTTGGAGGATTAGCCACAAATCAGTTTAATACCCAAGGCCCCAAATTGACATCTCCTCCACGCCAGTGGTTGGCGACAAAAATGGGGCCACCAGATTGTTGGGGAAAATTTTGCACAAATTCGCCATATTTCCAGAGGGAAAAGCTCTCAAATCGCCATATTTAGACATTAGTTCCTAGATTTTTGCCAAAACATAGCCGGCTTCTTAACATTTTCCATTTACCTCTCTGACCCGTAGCCAAATTTGGCTATGACTTCCTGCCAATGGTCACCAGCCCCAACAAAATTGGCGATAGAGAGAGGGGGGGGCACCAACAAAAAAACATGGTGTGGAATTTCGTCAAAATGCCACAAAAACAAAAGGGAATATTCTCGTTTTTTTCCTGAAAAAATAGCCAAAATTTGAAAAATAAAATAAAATCGCCACAATTGTCTTCTGATTTTAGTTGGTAGCACATTTTTAAACTAGTCTTCTACTATTTTAGACAGGTTCTAAAAACCTGTAGCCATGTAATGCTAAATCCCTCTTCGAATACTGGCCAATGACACAACATCAGAAAAATTAAATAAATAAATAAATAAGTTTTTTTTTTAAAACTGCTTCTTTCATAACCAGTTAGAAAATTAATTGAACTGCATTTTTAATTGGTCATTTTGGCAAAACTTGATTTTAATAGGTCATTTTTGGCACAAAAAAATTGCCAGTGAAGGGGACTTGAATTCAAGAGAGTTGATTGCTGGGCATTGAAAATTTGAACCCATGTTGCTGCCATGACTTCCAACAAGTTGCTTTGCTTATTGATGGCACTTCAATGCTAGGATCCCTTGGCTTTTGTAAGAGTACTAGTTTATCATTGCAGCTCCTGACTTTTGCCAGCCCACATTAATAGCCATCCTTTGTCCTCTAATAAGTTTTAACCCCCCCCCCCACACACACACACAATTCAGATCTTGTGGGTGACACAAATCCAAACTAGTTATGATGTTAGGCCCAGTTGGTGGTAGACAGACTGGGCATTTCAGACACATTGTTGACTGAAAAAATGGCATTAATATGTATTATTATTAAATGATTAAATTATTAGTAATTTTTAAATTATTATTATTTTAAAAAAAATTATAAAAATTTCTCAAAAGGAGGCGTTTTTTCTAGACATACACATCTGGAGTTGTCTGCATAATTTCAGGAGATATGGTGTATATTACAATCCATTGAATAATCATTCACATTTTGGCGAATTTGCTTGCCATTAAAGAGATCCACCTAAACACATGGTAGTAGGTAGTGTTGGAAGCCTCATTTCCAAAGTGACTTATTGTTTTTGGGATAAATGTTAGAAATTCTCACATTTAAATTGGGTTTTTTTCACATTTTGGACATTTGCTAGCCATTAAAGAAAACCACCTAAACACATTTAGGTAGTTGGTAGTGGAAACCTCTAACCTAAATGACTTATTTTTCTTGGGATGAATTCTACCATCTAAACGGTTCACTCACTCACTCACAAAGAGGGCTACCAGTTTTTTTTTTTTTTGGTTCCAACTAACCCTCTCTTTCTTTGAGTGGGGTTTTAAATGATCAAAATTTGTAGAGTAAATTAACCCCTTTGTCATTCAAATACAAATTTTTTTTGATAAAATTAAATAGTGGGTGTTAATTGAACCTTTCATAGTGGCATTTTGCCCCCAAAAAGGGAGAAATATAGATAAATGGTGTAGATGGATTCTATGAGATCAGTAGTTGAAACATGATTATCATTGGTGAAAACCTAGCTCCTCAAAATTTCGAATGAGAGATGGTCTTTTACCAAGAATGCTATTAGAACTTCTTGAGAACATAAGCGAAATTTATTTAAATCCTTTTATATCCTAGCTACTTGCTTGAACAATGTTTAGAAAAATGGAAAATTTTCTTTCTTTTTTCAAGTTTTGGCATTTGTTTTTTGAAAAATATTTCACCAAATCGTGAAAAGTTGCCCAAAAAAATGTTGGGATAGAGTAGGGTCAATTCTTTTTTTAAAGTTTAAAACAAAAAAATGGAGCAAGTCATTACCTACATTTAGTAAAGCACTTGGCCTTAAGGCTTTTCTCTACTCTTATTTGTTTGTTGTCACACCTTTTAAAGTTGAGATACATTATTAGTCTATGATGGAGCAAAGCAACAAGATGAGCATTAGGATTAGTGTAAGTTCTATTCATAAAAATTTCAGTCAGCAATTAAAATATAGTTTCAGTTAGACTTAGATATGCCATACAAGAAGTACTAGGTATTAAGTTAATCCCTTGTTGCTCATCAACTTCACAATTTGTATTGTGAGGAGTTAGGGTACAAACTTAGTATCTGAACATTCCAAGCTTCGTAGTACTAGACCATTGCTCTCCACACATGAGGAGAACCCCAAATGGAGAGGGGCAAATCATACACCTTTTATTCATAAATTTCAAGAAGCAATTAAAAGGGAGGAGGGTCCATAGAATGGGCCACCCCTTCTTCTTCTTCTTGAAAATGTCATAGTGTAGCCAAGTTTAACAAAAGCATTTGACAATTGTGTGAATCATTATTATTTTAATGTCCTTAACAAGTTAGATGACGCACTAACTAACTATGCCAACCGAGACAATGGATGCCCAAGTTGAGTTTAGCACCTTGGCCTTAAAATAGTGCCTTTTGTATTTACATAAACAACTTGCAATCCATAAGAAGTAAAGCACAAGACTATGAGGTAAATCAATGAGTTGTCAGTCAAAGAGAAAGTTGTTAAAACTAACATTAGATTTGATTGCTCTATTTGAATCAACAACTTTTTCAAGTAATAGTTTTGCCTAGGTGTAAGGTTGAATGTTGAATTTGTATCACCTTAACTAATTGTGTAACCTATAAAGACGTTTCGCCCATGTTTAAAAGATCATTTTACTTTCAATCATTGAGATCCCATTCGAAAGATTTTTATAAAAAAATTATGTAAACCTTTTTTAATTTTTATTTGTTGAACATCATCCTCGTACAAGTCAAAAAGTTTGGAAGTTGTGGGTTGAAATAGAACTTTGATTCATGGAAGTCCAAGCACATAAATTTTCATTTCAATGTTCCCAATTGGAATTAATTGACATGAAGTGTGAGTTTTTTCGAATTTCAACACCTCGATTAAATGGTTGTGTACTTCAATAACTTTGTACATCCATATAGGTAAATGATCTTCAATTCTTGGTCCTTCCATATTAACTTAATCTCCTAGTTGCAAGGGAATATAAGCCATGTTTTCCTAGATCCCGTGGAGTTTTCAGAATGAGGTATTGGGCTTATAGTATGTTCATAGTTTTCATTCTTATTCCCATTTCCCTCAAAACTTTCTAGCATCTTTTTGAATTGTCCCACCATTGTCTAAGTTTTAAATAGCCATATTTAATTAATTGTTTGGCTCCTTTAGTGTCATTAAATCTAAAAGGTACACTTACGATATCCATGATTTCGAGGTTTTTGAATATTAATTAGTAGCTTAGGACTTCTTTTAAATTTATTGATCCTTTTTTCATTAGACATTTCCTCACACTTCTCCATGTTTCCAAAAAAAAATTCCAAAAATTTTAAGTACATTTCTTCAACTTTTTAACATAAAAAATCATAAATAGTCAATGGCATCCTTTGCCACACCTTCATGTTAAGATAAATAGAATCTAGTTGCCCTTTCATTAAAAACTTCCATGGCTCCTCATCAAAAGTTTGGGATTTTGATTAATATAGTTAGAGTCCATGTTTGTAGATCTGAAACACCAATTCTACCCATTATTTGAAGTAGTATTAAAATGTCTCACTTAATTTTTTGCCATAATTATCTTTTCATAGCTCCTCCAAATGGAATTGTAAACTAAATTTGTCAATTGAACACACATGCTAAGTGAAGGGCTCCAACAAGTTGAAAACAAAAAAATGGCCAATATTACTTGATTCACCATTGGCACCTTTTTATCTAAAGAAAACATCTTGGATGACCAAATAACAAGCTTGGCTTTTGTCATTTATAATAGTTAATCAAACTTAGTAAACTTAAGTAGTTTGAAGTTTACCAACACACCTAGATACATTATGCCCTCCCCTTTGGGGACTTTCATCATTTCTATAATTTGTGTCCCTTGAAGTTGTTAAAACCCAAATTTTGACTAACTTGGCTTTGTTAATTATGCACCAATGGCTTTAGAAAAAATGGACAAGGTTGATTGATTTTTTTGAAGTTGTGAATAGACCCATTTCGAAATAATGCAATCTTATCAACAAAAGGTTCATCTCTCACCATGTCCTCACTCATAAGATAAGACCATTAACCCCAAACCTATGGATGTCTAACATGCAACCCAAGTAGTGTTTTTTTTCCAAAAACATAAGGTCTATTAAATGGCTACAAAACATTTGACGGGGAGACAATGATGGCAAGTTTGAAATGCCAATGGTAAGTGCCCTTGGCTAAGATGCATTTAATGAAACAAATGTAGCTACATATGCACTTAAGCAATTCAATATGGGTGGTGATTTTTGAAAGCAAGTGATAATGTGCATTGGTGAAACCATGTTTTAAATGATAGTTTGTAACATGATCAAGTAGATGTAAAGGCATGGAATGTGACAAGCATTTGCAATTTGCATTGAAGTTTTTGGTGATTTAATGAACTTGGAAATAAGACCTCAACAATGAAAACCTAAACTATAATAAACATCATGAACATAACTTCAATTCCACATTATGACAAAACAAAACATCGTAGATAAGTAGACCAAAAATATTAATGGACTAAAGGGGTTCAAGCCTTAATCCTTTTATCTCTTGTCCATTGCAACCCATCTTAGTTGTGCACATGCCACACACATACCATATCGTATCGTGCATACATGCACACATTAATATGTATTACTAATACAAGTTGCATAAATAGTTGCAAATTACCAACATTAAATCCATCAGTAATATAAAACAAACCAATAATCATGTAATGTATTTTTTTTGTTAAAAAGAAATTGCTACAAGGTAAAAGAAAGTGGGGTGGAAATCAAACCTCCATTAGTCTATATTTTTGTTTATGAGCTTTACCCAAAATTGGCATACATAAGGTATGAAACTAAAATGTTTTAACTACCAACAACAATAACATCCTCATGCCATTGTAAACTATTCACACAATAAAAACATTGAAAAAGGTTTGATTTAAGCACTAAAAGTTTTCCTTGCCTTCAATCTTGCTACACACTTTTTCATAAACCATAACTAATTTTTCATCACACCCTACCTTTTTTAGTTGCAAATGACATCTTTTAGTTGCAAAAATTGGTTGCAAACAATACTTTTTCTTCTAGTGTACCATTATTTCATCCCATGACAATTTTGTAACCCACATTTCCTAAAAAACATGATTCAACTCCCATTTTTTTTGCTACATTTGTTTTCTAGATTTTTGGGCTTTGGTTTTAGAAATCCAATATCAAGATCAAAAGAAGGTTCAACAAGATCGAAAGATCACAATGGCGATAAAAGGATCAAAAACAGTGAAATTTCATAATAACAAAATTATGTATGTTGGATTTGACATAGGGACATTACATAACAACTTATATTTAAAACCTAAAGGCAGTTGCAATGACCAAGCTCGTCACGAAGACAAGTAAATGACGCAAAAGATAGAAAAAACAAACAACAATGATAATTACAAAACCTTTCAAGTTTTTTTGAAATAGTAAATTGCCCCCAAGTTTGATATCTACATGAAGTTTGCAAATGCATTAAAACACAATAAACCTTGTACTTTTGTGTAATGTAACTAATTAGGAAGGTTTTTGTGTGACATCCATGCAACTTTGGGAAGAGAAAAGGAATATGGATTTATATTTTGCAAGTTCCATTCAATCACCCTTGCAATGATCTATAGTTTGGCGTCATGAAGGCAAAAAATAACATGTTGCTCCTTGTTATTGATCTCCACAATGCACAATAAAGTTTGCAATCCCCTTCATGTTTAAACTACAATTCAAGCACAAGATCATTTTTATTAATGAAAGGCAATGAACTCTTGTACTGACCTACAATAAAAAAAACTAATGAACCTCAATAGTAGAATGAAAAATGGATGTAATATAGAAGGATGCAAGGTTGAAGAAAGACAATGATGTGAGTTCATAAAGTAGAATAGTAAAGAGGAGCGACTACAAATATTGAAAAGATGGAGAGGGGAAGGTGGGGCAAATGATGTTAAGTGGTTCCTTATCAACATCGATGAGATAAAAAATGAATGGAAGTTACATTCAACAAGACAACTTTGACCTTTACATGGTGCCCTTTAATTGCATAATCAAGAACATGACAAACTTTACATCCGACACTCCAAAATTTGGCAAATTGGATGTTTGAAATCCTTGGATTTAATAGAGGCATGTAGAAAGGCCCATTGGGAGCTTGCCATTTGGAAAAAATTCACCAAAAAAACAAACATTGACCCCAAGGCATCCACCACTAAAATGAACAAGTAAGGAAATAATAAACATCATTGTTTAGCCAACCTAAAAAGATGAAATGGTTCATTCCTTTAACTCTTCACTTCCATGCAAAAAGTAACCCCAAAACAAATAATAAAGGCCATTTTACCTAAGTGTCATCAAATTCCAAAATCTTGATCATAAACTTCCAATATCACAAATTTCAATAGAATATATTAAAAAATCATACAACAATATATTTGTGGAAAAATTATGGGCTTCAAAATGTAAAAACAACACAAAAATATATATGTATCACTTCTATATAAATGATGTGTGTTTCCTATGTTTGATGTTTTGATGTGAAATACATCAACTTATGTTTTAACTAATTTCATACAAAATTTGCATAAACATATGAACATATAAGATTTGTGATGGGGCCCTCTAAAAAAAAACCTTGATCTATTTTATTAAAAAATAAAATAAAATTTAGTAACAATAAAACAAAATTTTGATTGTTATTTTTGCCCACACCACATGGTTCATTCAATGGTCAAACGATATTGTTCAAAACATTCCTCCTCTACAAAATTGGTTGGATTAAGTTTAATAATGGTAGCAAATTATTGTAACACGCTATGGGAAAAAATGATGTTTTGCAATTGGCCTTGCAATTCAATTTTTGAGTTGCATTGGACATTTGCAACTCATTGTATTTATATGTTGTGAGTGTTATCGGACAAATTGCAAAAGTTGCGAGAGTTGTGATTCATCATATATACGGTGTAACTCATTACAACTCACTTAGAAGTTTGTCGCAACTCTTTTTCAACTATTATGCAACTCCCCTATAACTACAATCATAATGTCATGTTCACATCATTTTTCATCCATCCATCAAATTTAACATGTGGCACTATGAAGATTTTTTGTGATTTTTTTGAAATATTGATATCCATCGTCCGTTATAATTATTTGTTTTAGATGGTCTTGGATTATGACATGTGGCACAATATTTAAACAATTCCACCTGACATATTAATTGAATTTTGGAAACCAATATATATATATACCTAGGTAGGTTGGTACATAGCCATAAGTAGGTAAGTTGATATAAATCCAACCTACTTACTTACCTACCTATTTATTTAGGTAGTCAAGTAGGTAGGTAGGAAGGTAGAATATTAGAATGATAGTTGAATTAAGAAGTAGCCACATAAGTTTTTTAATTTTTTATGTGTTTTTCCTTTAAGGTTAAACTTTTATGAACTTCCTAACATGGCACATGTATTTTAATATGAGAATGCAAGAGGAGACACCTCTTTTATATAGTTTGTGAAATGAGATATTGAAGACAAAGCATATGAGTTCAATTTTTTAATGGCACCCTAATTACAATTGAGTTGTAACTACCAAAAAATAATTCCCACATGCTTTCTGTTTGATTTGAATTTTGTAATTAATTTAAATTTTATAATTAATCACATCACATAATTATTTGAATTAAATATATGATAATTAATTATCTATATTTATTATATGAATTAATTAATATATAATTCTGATAATTACTGAGTTGATTGATTCAAAAATTTAATTATCAAAATAGTATAAGATAATTAATTATCATAATAAATATTAAATAAATAATTATGTTGATAATTTATGGTTTTAATTCAAAAAATCAATAATTATTCACCTAAATTAACTAATATTGTTATTTATAATAATAATAATAAAAAATTAATTTTGTATAATTATTTACTGAGTTTAAGTAATTAATTATTAGATAATTAATTAACTATTACCGGAATTCATTAAATAATAATTAATCAAATTTGATTAATGAATTCATACGAATATTTTATTATTTAGTTTACTTAATTAATTCAAAGGTATAAAATATATTACATATTAATTATTAATTAATTATGAAATAATTAATAATAAACATGAATTTGAATGGAAAACACTGAGGTATATAAAGACATATTCATATGTACACCCTTATTGAGTATTTAATAAAATATGCACATTGATTTTAATTTCAATTAAAAAATCGATTTTTGTTTTTCATGAAATTTTACGGTTTGATATGTATGTATACCAGCAAAATATTATGAATTCCAATGCAGTGAAATATTACTAACACAACAATTGAACATCAATCACAAAAAATAGGACAATAATATTTACTACATTATTTAAGTTTTAGTTATTTAAATAATTATGAAAATGAATTATTTAAGCAATTAATTCAATGAAAGAATTGGCTCGTATCAATAAACATTTAATAAGCTAATCTAGAAAAAATTGAAGTATATAAACAATGATATCTATATTTACATACTCATAAACATTTTAATACACCATTCCAATCCAACTAAAAGCCTACATTTACACTTTCAATGAATTGCACAAGTTATAAATCTTTTAATAGTATGAGTTGTCACATAATTGACAACTAATTCTAAGCGAGTTGAATGCTCTAGTTCCAAAATAGTGGACAAGTAGTAATTATGCAATGAAACCATAATGACACATTTATTTGTAATTTAATTGTTAAACTAGCAAATTTAGTTGATTTTTAATTGCAAACAAATTGTAAGTTCCCAGTGTTGTGGACCTTTACCTAATTGTACACATGACATGATTATACGCATCAATGTCGTACGCCAATTACAAAGTAGTTGCTCACTCGATGTTAAAGCTACATTAGTTGTAAACACAATTGAAATTAACCACTTTGCTACAATATGTGATCATGGTCGAACTATGGTTGACTATCACCATATATATTTTGTGTACATATGCTCGTATAAAATATAAGTTGCAATTAATGTGCAACTAAGTTACAATTATGAAATATTCCGACATGGCATTTTATTATTATTTCATCATATTTCCATGTTATAGTTGTACCCTAGTTGCACAATAGTTTATGTGGCAATCTAGTTGCATGTTAGTCTATTATTCATGAACACGACTTTTCATAATGACATGATAACAAATATCTTAATTAGGATATTGTAAACACTCCCTAACAAAGTCGTGGGATGTTAATTACCTTATTAAAATATTTGCCCCCTTTCTTAAGTATTAAAATTCAACCCCTTAAGTTAAACTAATTGAAAATTTTCGACAATTTAGAATCTCCATAAAAGATTTCAAAAAGTTGAAAGCAATAATTTCCATATTCTTTTTACAAGCATTTGTGAGGTTCCATTCCTAACTAGCAAAGTGTTTTTTTTGGCAAGTAAAAATAGTTTTAGTTACCTCCTTTAAGGTCAAATCAATCATTTTTTCAATAGTTAAAATTAACCAAATTGTTACAAAAATCTATGCCAAACTAAAATGGTACAAAAAAGTAAGGGACAATGGTGCAAAAAATTAGTTTAAAAATGCAATGGTGGCAAGCAATGATAGCTAGGATACAATGTCATGTATGGAATTTGTAGTTGTAGATTTTTTTTAAAAATTCACTTATTGCATGGTAGCTACATCTTGACTATTATATTTTAGGCCTTTCACCACCTTTTGATAATGAACACAACCAAAGGATCATATATGCACACATGTTTCATCACCAACTTGTGTTCCATAGTTTATAGGTTTTATCAACAAGTTCCAACAATTCAACATTTTTCAAAGAACCCACTTGTTTAGGTTTTTTTTCGCTTATGTTTTTCAAAGTTCATTTTTTATGAACAAATGGGTCCTAGCTTAAAGGTTGAAGCTTGAATTCTAAAGGACCAATTACTTATTACAAATTTTCCATAACCTTTTAACACCTTTAACGTAGTTTAGGATATGGGACATTTTGACAAAAACTTATGTAATTTGGTTGGATGTAATGGATAATAACTCGTATAAATTGGGTCATTTTGCCAATTTTTGAACTGATGCATGGTGTTAAGTTGTAACCATATTTAACTCAATGGTAGGCATTATTAGCACATTTGTGCAACTTCAAAATTTCATCCTTAGCCACATAAACCATGCCACTAACTTCATTGCTAGACAATAAAAAACCTTTTTAGATTCCAAGATTGAGTCATCACGTGTCAACTATATAAAGTTTGGCATAAAAACTTGAAATATACCCATATAGTTTTTTTAAAGTAACCAATTTGTTTCCATCTTCAATTAGCCTTTGAATAAAAATAGTCTTATGGATCTTTCTATGAAATTGGAAAAAAATGTGAATTAAGTATCATCCTACCTCAACTAATTTGAGGTAGACACATTGTTTAGAGCCTCCAAATCCTAATGTGGAATTGCTATAAGTATTTTTTGTGCATTGGACGTTATTTTTTCACCCTCTCATCTTGTAGGTTCGCTTGTGATTGACCTTTGGTTAGGGTCACCTTTTTTCCAAACTTCCCGCTTGATCTTTTCTTTTTTTCTTTAAGCCAATCAACATTGCAATTTTTAGTTTGCTCAGAGTTAATTCCAGGTGCCCCGTCCAAAGGGTACATAGTTGAACCATCATTGTGTTATTTTTATTTTTTTCACAAATCATGATATTTATTTGATAAAGCTACAAGGTTCTTTTTTATTACATCCATTTAAGTATCTAATACATGATGAGTAAAGCCATATCTATAGAACTATACTACAACTATTCAAACCTCTTCATAAAACCTCTCCATGATGCTTTTCAAATCATTCCTTTACACACAACAATTTTCTTTCTGACATTTTTCCCATGTTCTGCCCATCATACTCTAAGCATTATTAGTCTAAACATTAAAATCAACATCTTCCAAGTTGCCTTTTGCAAGGAATCCTTTATTCTTCATCATCGCATCTACAAATATAGATTCTCCATTGATTCTTCAAAGGTTCAATATGTTTGTAAAACATTCACACATAACATACACACAAGATTCATCTTTTCTATTTTAAAAAAAAGAAAAACAAAATGATGTACCATGTTTATAAATTCAGACTTGTAAAGCCCTTTTAAGTTTTCTTCTTTGCCTTCTATATTAAAACTTAATGATCACATTTCCCTAACATTCTCTAACAAAATTTTAAGTGAATACTATCACTTTTTGCCATTGTTAGTTTAACAGATTCTAGCATGCCAAGTTGAATGCCTATTGCTATTGATATGCAAAGTTTTTAAAAACTATCTTGGTATGTATGTGTTAGTTTCATGATGTTGTCTAATTATTTGTTGGTTTGTCCAAAAACAACCTAAGCACCTATCCTTTCCTCGTATCCCAATTTACTTTAAGCTTATGCAATTGACTTGCCTACCTTTTTATATCGACATGAAGTAATCCCATTACCTTCACATGGTATCCTT
This sequence comes from Sphagnum contortum, assembly GCA_963920785.1. Lineage (NCBI taxonomy): Eukaryota > Viridiplantae > Streptophyta > Sphagnopsida > Sphagnales > Sphagnaceae > Sphagnum > Sphagnum contortum. Next base: position 2,261,507 of record OY987281.1, read on the forward strand.
CTAGGTCCTCATAAGTTGGTTCTTGCAATCAAGGTTAGTGAGCAAGCAAGAATTAAAATAAGACTTCACCTTTCCTCTCATGCTTAAGTCTCCCCCACATAATCATAGGTTAATGATTAGAAATCTCTTTCATCAAACTAATCATTAGCACCTTCTTTCCTCTCAAATCAATAGTGAGAGATAAATAAAATAATAATTATTGATACTATTAAAAAAAACCTCTAAATTAATTGATATCAAAAGATTATAAAAATAATCCAATTCTCACATCGCTAAAAAACCAAGTAAATGGGTGCCATGTATTACTTCCCTTCTCCTCAACACATTATACCCTTCCAAACCCACATTTGGGATGTGTTCCACCACATTGAAATCTCCCCTTAATATCCAATTGTTCACGACCACCTCAACCATTTGGAACAATTTTCACACTATACAAGTTAAAAAATAAGTCCTAACCATAATACCATGAAATCCTTCTTAAAGAGAAACCACATTTAAGCCGATGCTTGTAGACTCACAAGATTGTCTCTTCTACTTCCAATTAGGGTCAGGTGAGACCTCACTTCTCCCTTTCCGCTCACTCACCCAATTGTCCTCCTCTTCCTTTCCAATACACTTAAAACAAACTTTGAGCCAAGGCTATATGGACATTATAGTTGTTTAAACCAATCCACACAACAAATGGGTGGTATTAATCCCTTGTTATAGATCATTTAGATTAGTGTGACATGCACTATTGGCCAAGTGTGAACTCTAAATTTTTTTATTTTGTTTTAAATTTTACTTTTTTTCCCCTAATGATAAGATTATTCAAAATTCAATATCTCCCCCATTGTTGGTCTAAAAATTTACTAAAACACCTCCACAAAATCTTACTCATTGAGCACTTTCCAACATTACCAAAAGAGCACCCCCAATTCACCTAAAAAAATTCATTTTGATTTTATTGAATTTTCAACAAGAAAATTGTTCAACATTAAATACTTCTTGCATTGTAGGTCTAAACATGATGAAACCACCTCCATGCGCCCCTACTTGTTGAAGGCCTTGGACAACAGTACCAAGAATGCAAGGGGTGATATTGTGATGGAGATCTCAACTTGACAAAGCAAAACAAACAAAACCACAAATGGACAGATTGTACAACATCCCCTAAGACCAATTTGTATTGTGAATTGTTGCTTTGGCTTCAGACAAAGTATGGGTACATTTCTTTCCTGGCCAAAACTTCTGTGGGTTTGATTCTAAACATAAGAAATAAGAAGAAAAACCATGTATATATAATTTTTAATTAATAAAAAAAGAAAAAGAAATAGACATAGTGTCCTTAGACTAAACCAGGGTGCCTAACTGAGTCCAGACTCAGATTTAACATTTCCCAGGTTGAATATAGCCTCCAAAATGCCTCACACAAGCAGTTGATGGTAGGATGACAAACCCTAAACCCTATGTCCCGAGGCCATAAACCTTATTTCTTATTCATTTTAAACGATTTAAAGTGGTATAAGAGCACCACCTGAAGTTTTACAAAATTATTTTTTAACTCCAATAGCTATAAAGCAACATAAAATGAATTTTTTTGAGTGTTCAGGAACCACAGCCTTTGTGGTGTTTGGTGGTTTGTTTTTAAAAAGTTCGTAACCCTCTTTACTTTGGGGGCTGTAACTTTCTCATTTCTAATCTGTTTCCAATGATTCTTAGTGTATCAAATGCGCCAAGAGGAGGGGTTCAAATTTTATTTGGACACCCAAAACAAGGGGAGCCCTCCCCCTTGGATCTGGCTTACCTTGAGCACTTAAGTGTTCAATCATCAACCGGTTTACCCTAGAGTGTAAAAAAAACTAGTTTTAAAAATGCTACCTAATTAAAATCAGAGTCCAAATGAGGTGTTCAAAAAAAAAAAAAAAAATTGAAAAATTGACCAAATAATGGGATAGAGTATTTTGTATTTATGAATTTTGTTGTTGTTGTTTAGAAAGTTTCAAGCTACAGGTATGGTAGTGGTGGTAAAACTACAGAAGGAGTTGGTAGGTAGGAAACGCTGGGCAGGTAGGTAGCTGGAGTAGGTAGGTAGGTAGGTAGCGTGCCTGCAAACTGTCTGCCTGCCTGCCTGATCAGTTATGATTCTGTGTTTGTGAACTTTTGTTGTTGTTGTTTGTGTTGCTGTTGTTGCTGCTGCTGGTGGCAGACGCGGTTTTCAAACGGCAGTCACGACGAGCATTGAAGTCCTTCCCACCCACCATAACTTACTCATGAATGATAGTAGTAAAAGATTGTCATTGCATCGTCCCTCCCTCCCTCCTTCCCTTCCCTCCGTCCAGGTTCCTTCCCTCTCTGCACAGCAATCACCATCTCCTCCAGCTGCTAAGCTTACTGGGCTAGGAGTCCTTCATCCCTCACTGCGCAACATAAACGGACAAATGACGTGCGCTTTTATTACAACAAAGTTTCTCATCATAATAATAATAATAATAATCATAATGATCTCTAGTCGCGCCGTGACTCATTATTCAACGGGTGGCACTGCAACCAAATCAATTAGGCCTTAATTGCAGCGTGGTTGCTCCAGTAGTAGAGACTGTGTTATTGTGGTAATAGTAGTAGTAGTAATAGTAGTAGTTTTTTCACTTCCTGATCCATCCATTCCAGCTTCCAGTTCTCGTATATATTTGTCATTTCCTCTTCTCATTACCAGCAAGAACTCGCAGCCGCAGTAGCAGCAGCTTAGCTTCGAAGTGAGTGTATTTGCAGCAGTGATCGATCAACAGCTGGGTGGGTTTCCAGCTCGGTCATTGCAGTAGTACTCGCGGACAGCTCGTAGTTGCTGCTAGCTTTTGTCTCTTTAAGCTCCGTTTGTGTCGTGGTTTCTTTTCGCGTCTTTCTTTGGAGGACGTGGTTTTCTGCAGTTGTTGTTTCAGTTTGCGCAAGATGAAGGGAGGTATGGCCGTGTTTCTGTTGTTTCTGGCTGTGGTCGGCTGTGTGTCTCTGGGAGCAGAGAGTCGTCCTCTGTTGAGGGGCACGATGAAGAACCTAGGTGCCATTGCGGGGCTACTGCCCAGTTGCTCACCCGAGTATGCCCCAGCTCCAGTAGACTATCCGTCTCCATCTTACAGCTCCCCATCGCCTGTGTATTCATCACCATCTCCGGTTTATTCTTCTCCATCTCCAGTCTACTCTTCTCCATCACCAGTATACTCTTCCCCATCACCAGTATACTCTTCCCCGTCACCAGTATACTCTCCATCACCCGTCTACTCGTCTCCATCGCCAGTGTACTCATCTCCTTCACCAGTGTACTCTTCTCCTTCTCCAGCGTACTCTTCTCCTTCTCCAGCGTACTCTTCTCCTTCTCCAGCGTACTCTTCTCCTTCACCATCGTATTCTTCTCCTTCTCCAGCGTATTCTTCTCCTTCTCCAGTGTATTCTTCTCCTTCTCCAGTGTACTCTTCTCCTTCTCCAGTGTACTCTTCTCCTTCACCAGTTTATTCGTCTCCTTCACCAGCGTACTCGTCTCCTTCCCCAGCGTACTCGTCTCCTTCCCCAGCGTACTCGTCCCCTTCCCCGGTCTACTCTTCTCCTGCACCTGGAGGGTACTAAAACTGGAGGGAAAATTATGGTCAGTCGATGCGAGTGTGAAGGTATGTACAAATGTATGGGAAATGCATTACTTGATGACACCCTTCTTTTGCTTATTCTGAAGCTCAATAGTTCGGGTTTAGGAGAGCTCTTGATAGCTGACGTTAGATGCTTGCGCATGCAGGTCATGGTGATTTCGCAAGTAATGTAGCTGACAAGGCCCAAGAGCAGTGATTCATGAACCCTCAGTGTTTCTGCCATTGTGGGCTTGGTTTGCAGGTAATAAGCAGAGAGCTATGCCGGTGTGTCTGGAAGATGTTGTGAAGAGAAGAACGTCGGTAGGCTGCATTATTTCTGGAGAAAGTGAGATTATTCCCATGGAGCTGTGACATAGTTCACGAATTTTTCCGAATAAACAGGAGGACTGGGCGCATAGCTGCTTGATCAATATTCTTGGTGAAACCTTTGATTGACGTTTTGAGCTTCTTCTCTAGGTTGATGGATGGATGGGTGAAGAAGCCAACAAAATCTTTATTTCAGTATTTTATTTTTCTCTCTGAGTTCCATAACATTTGTAGGAATCTGTTATATTTTGACAGTTGTGAAGTAAAGCAGAAAAGCCCAGCTGCTGCATTCATTTGTTTGTTGAATGACGGTCGTCATTCTTTTGTGTCAAGTTCATTGCAGCAGCCAGTCATTCAAAAATCAGTGCCGTTACTGGTAGTCTGCAAGTGTTGTGCTTTCATTATTAACTGGCATCTTGGTTCTATCTTTGAAATGACATCAATAAGGACGATTTAACATGGAAATGCATTTCAACATGGAAAATCCATCACCATACAGTTCCATCATTCCATCTATGACCAATCTCCAGATTGTGTCATTTCCTGACGATATATTACATGGCATAATCTTCCTGTGATGATCACACACTTATGATGTGTTTGTTGAAAATGGTTTTGAAAAAAATGGCGTTTACTATGTCACCCAAGATCCTTAAGGTCGTAAAACTACAGCACATTTGCCACCCAATATGTGGGGTGAGTTGCCTATCTCGCCTTAAAAAGCATTTGTGGGTATCGCTCTGAATGCATGGATATCATTCTAATAGTACATGTACAATAACTGGAGATTTCTCTCTTCACAGTATTGCTCGCACTTGCTAATCTACTACATCAATTCATATCAAAGTTCCTGAAACTTACCTCTACTGTTCCCAGTAAACATCATACCTTTTCTGGTTTTTCCCACGCTTGGATTTTGTGTTGCGGTTCTTTCGCTCTCAGTTTTGTTTATCCTCAGTTATGACTTGGTGAAGATGTGTTAGCCTTGTTTATGCCTTTTCTTAACAATGGACATTCCTTACAAGAAAATGTATTTGAGAGTTTGTGACCACCAGCGTTGGGAAAAACAAATGAACAAGTTTGTGACACTGGCTTATCAAACGAATTCTCATTCTTCAGTGTACATGTCCAACAACATTTCACTAATTCTATGCCAAATTCTTATCATATATCATTCATGTAATCTTGCAACACAAATCGTGTGACACTCCACTATGTTATAACATTCTTTTAAGTATTTTGGACATCTGACATGCATCATTTCAGGTTTTATCATCACCAAGTTTAGAAGGCTTGGGTCTTTGTTGGAATATAAAATTGTATTATGTAAGGAATCCAAAAAACCTAAAATCGTGCATTCACAAATTAGTAACACAACTCTCATTTGTAATGCAATATTCTGATGGATTCCTTTTGTGCAATTGATAGGGCATAAACATCCCAAGAGAAGAAATGAACTCGCAAAAAAAAGTGTATGACAAGGACCAAGAGGAGAATTACTAGAATGATTTTGCTTCCATGAGGGCACAAATGATAAGGGTACTATATAACACACATGGCTATTCCAATCTTTGACTCCACCCAAAACTTACACCACACATTGTACCCCATCATTCAAAATTGTGTGTAAGAGAAACATATGCAAGTGGATTGATAGATACATTGGACATCCACAAAGGATTTGCACAAACAATTGCAAAATAGTGGATTACCTATGAAGGGATCACATCTACTAATGGGAGAAGCCAAATTTTCAATTTGATTTTGGTGCTAAGTGAAAGGCACTCATGTTTATAATAATTGAAGAGGTATAAAATGCATACCACCATAGCAAGTTTCATTTACTAGTTCCAACAACAAGTAATCGAAACTTGTATATGAGGGATTTTTTGGAATCCTCTTTATGGTTGTCCATAGACCATTTGAAAGACAATTTTAGAAATAACTACCTCATTTTCAAGCCTTATTATTTTATTTTTTTCTTAATAATTACTTCCTTTTCCTATTAACTTTTTAAACAATTATTTCCCACATTTCGTAATTATTATCTCACTCTTTTTCCCTATCCACTAACATGAATATGAAGAAACAAATTAACATGTGTATTCTCATGTCCATGAAATGTATATTAATTTAAATTAAGTTTGACATTGACATAAATAATGATGAATTATTGAAAACCATATGAAAAATACATAAAAAATAAAAATAATTGATTGTCACTTCTAGTGTGAAACATCATAAAATTCAAATAATTGATGAACAATTTAAACAAGGACAATAACAAATTTTGAAATGTATTTGAAAACAAAAGGAAAAAATCACCACCTATAATCAAACACCTCCATTGTTAAATTCCAACACAAATGTTCAATCTAGTTGAAGAAAAAGGAGTTTATATGGATTCAACTTAGTTAAATCACTTAACTAAATTAAAACCACCACAAAGCGTTGAAGATTCTTTGTTCTTGTATTCTTCTTCTTTAGTTTTTCACTTATTACTGATCACCTTTTGCAATTTTCTAAACCTAAATTTTATGGTGTGTCCAATTTATTCAACATTTATACAAAGATAAAATAATGTTCAATTCTTTTTAATACATAAATTTTGACAAAGTACCAAGCAAGTCGAATGGCTATGATGATCCAAAAAATCAAGGCATTAAAGGAAGTTAAACCAATTTTTTTTTGGATTGCATAATTGGTCATAAGGTGAACTCAACCATATAATATGGATTGGATTGTTTGGCTAATTGTGCTTGAAGAATTAGCAAGTGATATAAACATGATACAAACAAAATTTAGAGTCTATTTTGTATGCAACCTTGATTCCTCTTCGCCAGGTTGGCAAAAACTCAATGGCCATGTTACGTTGAACCAATTGTCATTTAGGATGGCCATCTTTTCAACCTTGGCAAATAAATTTTTACATATTACGATGTCTTTGAATAACATTGATTGAAATCTCCATGGTTGTTCAACCAAGCTTCATGGGTGGAGAAGGTTGAAATTGTATAATTTTTAATATCACTATGTAAATTATTATCAAAAAATTTATTGTCTTCTTGGTCAACTAAGATCCTCATCACCAATACTTGGAGAAAGGAAAGAGCATGTAATGATTTCCCCAAAACCAAATCGAATCACATGTCCCCTATCATCTTGATCCACAAGTCTAATGATGCCATACAACATGAATTTTTTATGATAATCTCAAAGGACAAAAGTTTAATTCAAATCCAAAAGATTTTGGGGCCAAAAACATTTTTCCCACAATAATCAAAATTGCAAATGGTTGAATTGTCAATCAATCAAACATTTGAGGTTGAATCAAGAGATGAAAATAGACAATCATTCCATTGCACCTTTTGTTTTAACCAACAAACTTAAACAACAATCTCCTTTACAAGGCTTTTAAATTCTAATTCAATTACCTCCTTCAATACACCAACATAATAGAAAAAATGTTTATTGATGCGCCCCTAAGTCCCAGGGTGAACCCCACTTGAGGGTTTCACCTTGTGAAATTACGGAAAGTTGGGATTTAGAGCACACTCCCGGCTTCCAACACTAAAAAGGGGTAGAGGGTCATGATGGGAGCCCCAGGATTAGACTAGGAAGAAGGACTAGCTTAGCTTGTGTGAATCTGCATCCAAAAACCAACCACATGAGGTTAGTTTAGCATTTGGGACACCCTTGGGTGTTGGGACAAGCCACGGGCACTTGGACATACAAGACTCACCATGGCCCGGACTCGGGGGAAGCCACCACCTTCCCCCATATAGTATTCTCTGCAGCTCGCCGTGGAGGCTACATCCAAATGACACAAATTCTTGGGACTCCCGAAATGGACTCCCGAAATTGTCCTGGCTGGACTCCCGGAACTTTGGACGGCCACAACTCCCGATTGCAGAATCCGATCGCAACGAGGTCTGAACCAAAGTTGTAGCCCTCGTCGAGATCTTTCCAACGCCATGTCGCACTCTCAAATCGGATGTTGAGAAGAGGTCGATTCCCGACTTTTAGTGGTCGGGAGTCAAACTGCCAGTTTGACTCCCGGCCCTTCTTTTGCCCATAACTTGGGCTGCAGATGTCCAAATGACCAATGCGAGGCCATTTTCGATATCTAAGTTTCAAGACCTTTCCAATGACACCAATAACACCTCAATGAGAAGTGTTTTGGGCCTTGCTGTTGAGCTCTGAACCGAAGGACTCCGAATCCCCAACTTTTCCAAATGTTGGGCTTCACCCCCACACTTGGCCAAAGTGGGGTTACCACATTTACTCTCTTTAAACGTACATCATATACCAAAATTAATGTCCACCTTTTAACATCAATCACTTTAATTCGAAAATGTCCACCAAAAGCACACATTGCAAAATATGCCCGTGCATTATTTCACAACCAAATATAAAAATAAATAATTCTTACAGGTTGAGATTCCTTACAATTTTAAACTTAACCTAGACACATATTTGTTTCCTAAACATGTATGTGTTTGACAAATGTGAACAATACTTGACTACTTAAACATGTTTCTAACTTTTGTTTATCTATATATTTAGATGATATAATTGAGAAATAACTAACTTAAAACATCAATGTTTTGTTTAGTCATTTCATCCTTGGTTGCCACAATAGTTATTACAATCCATATGCCAAAGTTTATAATGGTCTTTGCATGTGATGACCCTTGTTCCAACTATTGTGAACATATTTATCCAACTTCTTACGTTCCTCGCATTTTTTCACCCATTTTTTCATTTCTTATGTAACTTATGGAAAAAACATGTTCATGTGTCAAAAAGGTTGTTTGAGTGGAAATGACACGTTGCATTTGTCATCAAATTGACATCGCATCAAATTTTTGGTCACAACAAACACACAACTAATATGAACCACAATAAAATAAATTTATGGTGGTATTTTGCTTATTCTTTCACTTGAATAGAATCATAGTAGTGACATACGAAATACGAGTATTTTTCGAAGGTGCTCAAAAAGAAGTATTTTCAAGTATTTTTAAAAAAACATTATAATGATACAAAGGCTTGAAAACTGGCCTTTGTCTCAAGTATTTTCAAGTATTTTTTAAAAAGCCCAAAAAAACGTATAATATGCATATGTTTGAATCGAATTGAGAGTATGTCACTACTATGAAAAGAATATAGGGTAATTCACATTTTAAGCCTAAGTGGAAAATACAATTTACAAGTGAAAGTTTTGAAATGTATATATATAGGAAAAATACAATTGCATGCAAATGTTAGAAAAATAATTAAATTTAGTTTTTAGATGTTATTGTAACATTTTTACATTTGATGTTTATTTTCATAAGTAAATAATACTTTACAAATACAGTAATTCATTTGCTTTATGATTGCACATGAGTGTGTTAGGGTCACATATTGATATTGTGATTATTTTATTTCTAATTGCATGTAAACACACTATAATTTCATTTATAAAATTATAAAATTAATCATTTCTTACAATTGCATATAAGAACTTTTTAAAAGGAAAACATTATGGTTGTATATGAAAGTAAATAATCTTAACATTGCACATAGAAAATAAGTTTATTGCCTCATTATATTTAAAGTTGCATGAAAAAAATGTTAATATTGCATGTAAGAAATATATTTTTTGATTTGTTTTGTCGACATTTGTATGAGAACAAGGTTCTTTCGGTTTTTTGAAGGTGTTGAAGGTGTTTCCAAGATTATTTTTTGTTTTGGCCATATGTATTATACTAATTGGTTGCTTGTATGATTTTTAAAAAACCATTTTACACACCCATTGTTAAAATCATATATATGGTTGTTATGGTTGATTGTATAAAAGTAATGATTTAAAAAAAAAATCAGCAATTGTAGTTTCAATTGCTTGTTTAAATGTCAATTTCATTTTATTTTCTTTAGGTCATGTGTTGTTTAATTCATTCAAGTTTAAACTCATATTTCTTGTTATTGCTTACTATAAAATTGCCACTTGTAAAATTGTTTGTATTCTAATTTTGATATCACAAACAATTTTAATCAAGTACATGTATATGATAACATGCTTTATGTACTATATGGGAGCATATTTTTATTTCTAGCTCATTATCATGAAAATAAATCTACATCCTAGAATTATTTTTATTGTTTCATATTTTATGTATTCCTACCAAACTCCAATATTGACATGATGACAAAACATGTTTTCATTAGAATTGATGTGACAATTTAAACAACTTGACACGTCATGTATAACACTAATTGTCAAAACATTGTGTCTTATTAGCATGGGAATTTCTTGAACTAGCCATAACCTAGCAAAATCTCATTTGGCACCTCCCAAAGTATTTTGTAAAAGGACCAACAACTAAGAAATAAAATAAAGGAAAACAACATGGGGTGTAATATATTTATATGACAATAATCATTCAAGAAATTTTACAAACTAGAATTTAATTGGTCTACCTTTTTGTAAGATGAATCACCACTTATGCACAAATCTTACTCATATTTCTAAACTCAAAAAACATGTGCATCCAAATTTCCAATGATGTCATGGCATATGTTGCATAAAGTAATGTTCAATTAGACATGGTTATCACTCTACAAATTCTTTCAATGTTTCCATATATTTCTCAAAATTCAATAAAACACATTTGTTAAGTTACATTGTGTGAAAACATCTCTTGACTAAATTAGTAGAGAAATTTTCAACTAAATTGGCAAATAGTGGCTATTGTTGTGGTGTTGACACGTGGCATACACTTTTGATTATAATTTCATTCTTGACTTGTACTTGTCGACATTACTAGTTAACAATTGTAAAAAATATTTCCCAATTGTAAAAAATGTTTTCAAGTTGCAACTATATGTGTAGTTTTCAACTTGGTTTATAGTTGAACATTAGTTGAAAACATAGTTGCAAAAGAGCGGGTTTTCTACTAGTGAAATTGGTAGAAACATTTACAATGCATTCCACATATAATGTTATTTGCAAGGTTGAACTAAATTTGAAAAATCTTAAATTTGACAAGAATTTTGAATTCACCATAGTCGAATATACTAACACTCAAAAGATCATATCCAAAATCAAAGCAAATTAATACCCTTTTTATAATTCATCTCATGAGCAAACACATTCAAAGGTTTCCAACATTGGGGAAAAAGAAAAATATGCAATTGTTTGTCAAGGGAAACTCACCATTTGGAGGGGGGGACCTAAAATAACACAAGTAAATAAAAAAACACAATATTGTGGGGTGATAGACCATCAAAATGGCAAATCATTTGTCAAACTTGAATATAAGGACAAAAGACTTATCCAACTATCTAGTATTTAGTTCCCTTTCAAATTCCCTTCTAGATAGTTGGAAATTACATTCGATTAATGGATGAACTTCATCTGCCAAATAGGCATGACGTCAACTAAAAATATAATTACAATTTCAAGTAGGTTGCAATTATGTAAATTGAATCATTTGGCCAATGGTTTGATGACACATGTCACAATCACAATGTTGACACATGGCACATTCATAAAATGTGGGGTTGATGAATAATTAAATGACACATGGCATGCTCACAAATTTTGGGATCAACAAATAATTAAATAACACGTGGCACATCCACATCAATAGGTTAGGCCACGTGGTACCTAAACATAGGTTAGGTTTAAACTTAGGCACCTATGTGAAGCCTAGACCTAAACCATATGGCACTTAATAAATGAAATTTTATTTCATTTGGTTTAACCTTTAGGGTTGAACTATTCGTTCATCCCAAATGGCTATTACATTTTCATGTTTATTGTGACCTCAAACAATCCAGATGCACTCCTTTATATAGTTTGGGTCATAAAATAAAAGCTAAATAATATGGGATAAAGATTTTAATTGTAACCTCAGGTAGACACGCCTATCACTAAACACTTAACGATGGATCGTTATACTTTTCTTGTCCATAGTTTGTTTCTTTTGGAACTTCAAACAATCTTGTAGTCTTCCACCTAGTGCATCCAAATTTGTAAAAAACATTCCAATCTAATGGAAAATGAGCAAGATATGCCCTTCAAAGTGAAAGGGATCGTGCTTTGGTTTTTTTCATCAATGTTTGGTATGATTTTGAAGCTTAAATTCTTTGATTATTGTTTTTTTGCCTTTTCATTTTAAATAAATTTTATAAATTTTGAAATAACACATCTATAACCTTTGAAATTGTGAAAAATGAACAAGATATAGTTGCTAGAAGTAAGGGGTGTCTAGAGACAAAATTTGAAACAAAATATCGTTCTTTCTCTTCTTGCGTTTTCTACTTTGTTCCTTTGCTTTAAGTTTAACCTACATTTTAATTGAAGTTTAGTTTAGCTTTAACCTAGGTTTAATTAACATTAACATAAACTTATCATTGTTAGCTTTGGTTAAACTTAATTTAACCTAGGTTTCACCTTGGTTAACTTATGTTTAGCCTAAATTAACTTAATTTAACATAGGTAGCATAAGTTTGTAGTAGGTTAACACTATAATATTTTGAAAATGCTCAGGTTATCATTGGTTAGTTTAAATTAACCTTGACAATTCTAGTTAGGTTACGCTTGTGTTAGTGTGGATGGGTCTAGGTTTGTTAATGTTATCTTAAGTTAGCCTAAGTATGCCTAGGCTAATTTAAGTAGGCTAAGGATAACCTAGGTAAGGATAATTCAACCTAGGTTTGTTTAGGGTAGTCTAGGTTATGCCTAACGTAGCTAGGGTACATATTTTTTGATATTTAATTTGTATTAATCTATTGTTTATAATTTTGTGGTGGGTGGTTTTGTTAAAAAAAGTAGTTTTGGTACGATGGTTGAGGATTCAAACCCTCCTAATGGAGGTGAAAGGTTCAAATCCCCACACTTGCAATCTAAATGTTCACCCTAGGTTACCTAGGTTTGTTTCCAAAACAACTTACATAAGCCGCCTAGGCTAGGTAGCCTAGCTAGCTTTATTTGACTATGTCATGAATGACATCTAACATGACACAATTAGGGAAACAATTTCATTTCTTACCTTTAGGTTGCCACATGGCAACTCATAAGTAATCAATAAAAAAAGTATTTGCCTAGGTTTTCATGCAATAACACATATTAATTAAGCAAAAGAAAATTTGATGCTCTAGGCCTAGGTTGCCACATGGTGATGTAGTTATTAACATTTACGTCTAGGCTACTTAGGCAAAGCACATGGCAACAAATACTAAAACCCTAAATCGAAGAAAAAAAATGGTATCAAATATAGGACTATATTTTGACAACTTATGAAATTTGTTATCTAAATATGGTGTTTTCAAGAAAAGAAAATCAACAAACTATGGCAACTTCAACACAATTCTTCAAAGAAATTCTTATATGAGTCACATTAGAATTTTTTGTTGCCAAATGCCAAAAATATATTGTCACAAAACCTTGTTGGCATCTAATAGACTTATAAGCTTGTAGAAATACCTTTAATTCTTATTTATGCAAAGTGAAAAAAGTTGCATTGTATACCAATTAACCTTTGGCATGAAATTTTAATGTTCATTCAAACCTAAATTAATCATTATGAATCCCATTTATTGTACTTTATAAATATCATACACTTCACCTAATAAAATTAATATGCAAGTTCCAACTATCTTGAAGTGAACCAACACTATTTAAATGGTTCAATTAATCTTTTGCCCTCATACCCAATCCTAACAAATGATTTGCAACAATTTGCAAATTGTGCATAAATTATCTTGCTCCTATTATGGTTGTGAATCGAGGTCTCTTATTTTCGTGCTCTTGGAATGGTTTCTTAAAAAATGGTTTCCTAGATGGTTTCATTGAAGAAAAGCATTTCCAAGTGTGTCTCATTGAAGTGTTCACATGGAAATAGTTCACTTCAATGAAATGCACTTGGGATATGATCACAACTTTAATTTCAAATTCATTAATCATTAGCTTTGACATCTTTTGTACATGACCACCTTCATTCCAAAGCATTTTCAATTCTTCAATAAACAATTTGTACTATGTATTGTCATAATTTTTCATTTCCCATGAATGATCAAATTGAACATAATAAATGTTCTTGTGGTGGATAGGCCTAGTGGTGGGTTATAATTCACAAAACAAATGGGCCACATTGTGTATTTTGACCTAAAATGGAAATATGGGTTCATACCATAAGTTGCAAGATTGAACTTTAAAAATTTAAGTTCAAATTGAAATTCAAACCATTTTGTTTCAATATGTGCTTAAGCCTTTGAATATGATTATCCCTATCACAAACAAGATCACTACTACGGTTCTTTTTGTGCCATTTCATCAAAACAATTTGATTTTGGTCAAGGTCAACTGTTGAATTCTTATAGCTAAGAAGTTAAATGAGATTGTTCACAATTGGTGGAGTAAAACCTATCACAAGCAAATTATACCATTCCCTTACTCAATTCTAGACCTTGACATACGATTGCATAGGATTGATGGAAACCAAAGAAGTTGCAAATCAAGTGAATTCATTAGATTTGTGGATGAAAAGAGTTGCATTAAACTATGACATTTATATACATAAATCTAATTATTTCTTGATCAATTGAAAGTGTAGTGGAATGAATGTTGTTGTGTACAAAACATGTCAAAGCAAATGACTATTGAATTTGAAGTTAAGGTCATATTCATGTGGATAATGCATGATTATTTATGACTTGACATTTGTTCATGTATATTCACATTACATTACCAAAAAAAATCAATGTTTATAGTTGTATTCAACTTGTTACACTTCCTTATGGGCAGTGCTATTGAAATTTGAACCTTTGATTGTTTTGCAAACATCATTGTTTAACCATATTGTAGTAGCTTTTGATTATGAGTCAAAATTGTCTACTTGAATTCTATTTTGTTATAATAAGGATCCAAAGTAGTGTAACACCTAATGGAAAAATGAATGAAAATTAAAATCTTGTTAAATGTTTTGAAATAATTACTTTTGAACCTTGTGGTTTTTAATATAGGGTTGTCAACAAAAAGGAAAACTTGCAAATTTTTAATCCATACATGACCTAGATTCCAGGTATTCAAAAAAGTTGAAGAAAATTATCTTTGATGAACATACTTGTAGATCATCCATTTTGAACTAAATCAAAACATTCATTCAATGCGCATTAAAAAAATTGTCAACCACCATAACGAATGAGAATAAAAATGTTGACAACTATAAAGAAAAAATGTTTGAATTCATGAAAGATTTTGGGAGATGGCATGGTTAAAGAACTTGTATAAAAAGACTTTCTACATTTTTTAACTTGGATTATTGACCATATTTGGTCATCCACCACCTTCTTGATCCAATTCATGTTGTGAAAAATGTTAACAAATCATTGTTAAGCCAATTGTTGAGGAAACATATTTTGAAGCATGCAAGGCAAACATTAAGAAATGAATTGAAATTCATTTTAAATTTATAAATCACTAAAATTATGATCACATGTAAAAATGTCACAATCACATGCAAAAACTATATATATGTGTAAAGACAATAGTTTTTTTTTTTTTTTTGGGTTGTAGCATATTGTTGTTAATTTAAAACTATTATTATTGCTTGTAAGTCTTGTTTCTCCTTTTGACTTAAGTTGCACAATTCCTTGTATTATATTCAAGTAAAACAAAAACAAAAGTTGGCTAATGCGTACTCCCATGAAGAAGGGAGCTTGACTTTTCTTCATTAATATTTGCTTGAATATTATAAACCAAATTAGCTTGCCTATCAATGCCGAGGCATTACGGGAACATGGAATGCACAATGTTGATTCCAATGAGTATAATGCACTCTTGTGAACAAAACCAAAAATAAAAATAACAAAGAAAAGAAAAGCCACCTGCCAGCCTACACGCATGCTACTAATCTAAAGCAAAAAGAAAATGCTAAAAATATATTTAAAGATTTTTCAAGATTTTTCAGGTGAAAACTTGTGGAGATTAATATTTTAACAAGTAGTTATACTCAGGTTAATCCAAAGAATTCCTCACCACAAGTTTTTTTTTTTTTTTTTTTGATATAAAATATTCTGGAAAATTTTAACAAATTCTTTTAAAAAAAAGTAGTCGAATTTACACTAGGAAAAAAAAATTCCAAAAAATTCCCAATTTCTTTGTCAAAAAATGGCAAAAATTTTGCCATGAAAAAAAAACACTACAAATTGGCACATTGCTGCTACCTTGTCACTTAATTTTTGCATACTCTAGAATGGACCTACACATGACCAGTTCCACCTTGGAACACGTCAAGCCCAGTAGGGTCTAGTACTGTTCATAAAGTGGTAATAGGTTCTAACAGGGCCTGTTCCAGAAATCATAACACAAAGTGGAACCAGCAGATGACCATCATCACCTGTCCCACCTAGCAACAAACGAGTGTGGGACGGTTCTTTGATTTTGTTTATAACCGCCGGTTTTGGTTATATATATAAACAATCAGAATCAAAGAACCGTTAGTTTTTGGTATATTGATTTTCCTTTATCTTTCCAGCATTTCTAAACTATTAAAAAAGTAATTAGAAATTTGGCTCATAACCATCCTACCTACAAGTCTTTTAAAAAAAAAAAAATTGGCGAAAGTTTCGCCAAAAAAAAAACACTCATATTTTAGCTCCTTCTGTTGCCTTTAAAAGAAATCCTTCAAAAAAATATAAATAAAATTAAATCGCCTAAAATGCGCCTTGGGAACAGAAAGTTGCTGAAGTTTCAAGTAAGTAGACATAAATATAAGAGGATTCATCAATTTGTTTTTTTTTTTTTACTGGTTTTTAGCCATATTTGGCTAAATCTTCCTATGGATGATCACCACATTTGCTGCAACTTTTATGGACGATCGCCATTTTGGCTTAGTCACAAAATTCCTAAAAAAAAAACACCGCTAGTACCTACGTTCCTTTTAACTACCTACTCACCTAAATATCTGTAGACCTAAAGATACCCTAGACCCTCCCTATCGTGGCCGTTGAATCCAGCAGTTCCTAACGATCGACGACGGGACTGAATCCTATCCCGCCACTCTCCACGTGGCGGCCAATTAGACACACAGCACTGCCGATACGGCCACGTTTCGTGAATCTATCTCCCAGGTGGCAGTCATCGCTCTGGTTCGACACACTCATACTACCCACGTGTCAATCTCTCATACGTTAAATATGACTCAGCTTCGAAGAACCCCCAAAACCACCCCGAGTCTTTTCGTCTTCTCCCCGCTTGCACGTCCTTTAAAGAAAGATCACATTTCATGCTGTCGGGATTCGCGCATCGCACTGAAGAATCGACAAGTTACTCGGGTTTTGGTAGCATTTTTCGACTGGATTTCAGTGGGATTTCTCCTCTTTTTGATTCATCAGAGGAAGTCTTCTTTCAAAGTTTGTTATCTTGTTGAGTTGGAGTTCGGATTGGTGAGAGAGAGGGAGGCGGAGGAGGAGGATTGGAGCGCTCCCAGAAATGGAGGATGGGTTGTATTTGACGAGTAAGGAAATCAGTCAGGCAGGTCGAATCCCACGCAACTTTACGCAGGATTCACAGGGAGTTGTGGAGGATGGGTTGTATTTGACGAGTAAGGAAATCAGTCACGGAGGTCGAATCCCACGCAAGTTTACGCAGGATTCACAGGGAGCTGTGAAGGACATATCACCCCCTCTGGAGTGGTATGGTGTGCCTGAAGGCACTCAGAGCTTAGTTGTTATCATGGAAGATCCTGATGTGCCTGAACCTGAAAACCCTAATGGAGTTCCTTGGGTACACTGGTAAATATTTCTCAGTACTCTTCTGTCATGATCTCTGGCTATAGCCATCGTAATATAACCATATTTGTGTAAATCTGCAAACCGTGTTGTGTGTCGTGTGTGCACCTCATGAATTCTTTGCATGTTTGCCTTGATTTTGCTCGGCATTGATCTCTTGCTTACCATCCTGTGCAATGTACTCTAGTCTTGTATGAAAGACTTGTGATGGTTAGGTCATTGGGCATGGTGGTGAAGTCCACATTGCAACCTGAATTTTTTTCGTCATTCCAGTATGCTGTAGTTTTTCAGAGCTGCCACAAAGTTGATGAGAAAAAAGGGGAAAAACTAGTAGGATTTTAAAATGACTTCTGGGTTTTTTCTCTATTGTGTTGTTGTGCAGGGTAATTGTCAACATTCCGCCTACACTGAAAGGTGCATCAGTCCTTGAGGATCTTCCCTCCCCCATTGTTGATGATGCATGTTATGTTGAGATGTATAGTTGTATTACAGAACCCAGTTCTGTGTTTGGCAAAGAATACTTAGACAATTTTGTGCCTTGGTTTAGCTATATATTGGGGTATTGTCTTTGTTGCAAACCTGGGAAGTTCATGGAGGCTTGAAGTCTCTACAACTGCATTGTTACATTTCTGCTTAAGATCACTTAGTAATTTCACGTGCCTTAAGGTCCCAGCAAGCCAACCACCATAACAGGTATTGTTGGTGAGACATGGAATATGATATGAGAAATTATTTGGGTTCTGATTGTGGAGTTTGTGATGATGCAGGTTTGCCAGCAGGTTTCACTACAAAAGAGGTACATAGTGATCATGATGATGAATTTGGAGAAATTCAGGAAGGGGTGAATGACTTCAAGGTGCCTGGATATAAGGGGCCGAATCCTCCTGCAGGACTTCATCACTACAGCATTAAGCTCTATGCTCTTGACACCAAGCTAAAAGTTGGCCGCAAGGTAATTTACCCATCTCTTCTCTCCACTCCCTGAACCTACAAGCATCTGGCTAATCATGTTAGACATAATTCAGCATGTTTAAGAGCTCAGTTTAATATCCATTCATGGGTAGATTAGGTATAACGTGGAATCTTAATCTCTGGCAACAGCATTGTTCTGTGACTAGCAATGTCTGAGATCTATATATGTGAAATTAATTGGTTCCAATTCCCAAGCTCTGTATGCTGATTTATACCACTGACTATTTCTTTGTTTTTATCTGATGCAATGTACAGCCCTCACGGGACAAAGTGTTGGATGCCATGAGTGGCCACATTTTGGATGAAGCAGAACTCATAGCAACTTACGGAAAGGAAAATCATCCAACAGGTCATCATGAAGGTGATGCTCCTCATGGAGCTTTTTCAGGGCATTCAGAGGGGAAGGGTGGTGGGAAGGGTGGTGGAAACACAATGGGTCAATTGCACCGTTAAGCATGCTCTTTACAACTCAGACTTTGTGGCACAAATGCAGATACTAGTGTGTAGTTGAAAATGGATTGGAAATTTTGTCAATCATTCAAGGTGTGTAAATTGGAGTGGACTTCAATTTTATTTATATGCATTTACACTACTAAAATTTCTTGCTAGAAATTTTGGCAGCACTGATGAAGTGATGGCTAGATTGCTGCAGCTGTATACTTCACAAATAGGGTCATAGGGTTGACATTGGACAAAGTCCCATGCGCAATCCTGCCCATGATAGTCTGAAACTAGAGGCAGGATCCCCAAGTGCTTGTCTTTAGTCATTCAAAGAGCACAATTCAGCTATACAATCTGTCAGTGCAAACTTAATCTGATTACTGCCTTAATAAAGAAAAAATATGAGATAGTAGAGTGAGTTTCATAAAGCTTGCTGCTTCATTTCGTCACAAATTGAGAATTCTGGAAAATTAACTAAGCGCTTTTTTAAGGTTCTTTAATTTAAGGTATGAAATTAATGTTGTAAACTGTAAGTGTATATTCAATAATCCTTTACTCATTACTTGAATCTCTCTAAATTTGGAATATACTGTTATGGATATAAGCTGTGATAGTAACCAACATGTCCAGGAGACTATCCCTTCCAATTACTTGTGTGTACAGGATTTCTTGCAGCACCCAGTTCTGTAACTCCATCCATGGCTCTCAACTCCTCAGGTATTTTGATTGTGAATTTCTTCCTTGACTCTGCCAAGGTTCTCACTGCTCCCCTGTGGTCTGTAAGTGAAAAACTTACTGTTGTTATGGGCACATAAATTTCTGGTGCTTGCAATGGTGAAATTGCTGATTCTTTCAGATGGTTTGCAACCGCCACTTCCAGTGTATCTTCTTGCCGAATTCTCAACTAGATGTATTTACATCACTGACATTATGATCATTGGGATGATCTTTGTTGACTGGGGATAATTGCAGCTGCAAATGTATAAAAGCACTACTTTGTCAGAAGCAACAAATATATCCACCTTGTCGCATGAAACCCCTGATTCCCCTCAAGACATACCCTGGAACCTTCTGTGATAAATAGTGCAGCACGTGGTCCCTTCTGGTGTATAAAATTCCTGGAATTTCCTGAAAATCATCATCACTAAACATCTTCTGTTATAGAACATATACTTCCCAGTAACTAATGGAAAAGAGGATGAGGATGTCTTCAGTAAAACATGCAAACCTGTCCTCGAAGCTGTGACAAGGCTGACTCTGCAGGGCAAGAATCTCCGAACGGTTCTTCAAACAGAGAGTGATCTGGCCACCAGACTCTACTTTCATTCCCCTCCCCTGAGATGTTGTGATTGGCTCCCCTTCAACTAATCCTTCTCCTGGGGTTGTGGATTTAACTACATTTCATGCAATGTTAGCCATTACTCATCCTACTGAGAGGCTCAATCACCCCCACAAAACTCATGCCATCCAAACACATTTGCCATTTTGCTCAAATTTCATGGTAGGGCTCGGGTTTTTTCCCCACTTAACTGAAGTGGGTAGATAGTCACTATAAAATTACTAGTCCTTTTCTTCTCAATGGAATATTTTTGGCTTAAAGGAAAAAATCAAAAAATATGGTCTGAGTTGAAAGAGAGTTGGGATGTGTGGGTTAGTTTTTCTTTTTAGTTTGGTTACTTTTAGGTTTTGAACTCTTTGTTTCAGGTTTCAGGTTGCATCTTGTTCTTGGTCTTGAAACTTGTGAAACAAATTCTGCAACAAAACTGACCTAGACTTTCACCTTATTTACATTTCATTTGTCTTCTTTTAGCAATTGTTTGCTATTTTGGTGCCACAACCATTACCATGAAAAATGAAAAATGCACATGAAAAATGATCAAATCACTATATAGCCAGAACAATCTAAATAGTTCACTACTTTAGCCATTCATGTGCACAAGAAAAAAATCAAGTTTGCCAAAAAGAGTCCCACTTTTCTGTTCAAATAGCCATCCATCAAAAACTGAAAAAGTCCAGGAAATATGCTGGTCTGAGCTCATAAGGCCTATCTTACCTGTATTTGCAGGACTTGCTGGCTGCAAATCCTCTGCTGCCACTTCACCACTGTTTGACATTCTCAAGTATGGTCCTTTGTCAAGATCAGCTCCTTGGGCAGTGTTTAAGTTGGAGTCAGGTTTAGGGTTTAGGGGTTTAGGGTTTAAACCCTAAACACACATCTTTTAGTGTTCAAGAGAGTTATTCCGTGTACACTGAGACCTTCTGACCGGGAGCCCTTCATAACACTCTCTGTGAAGAACCAAATGCATTTGTGTTGTTTTCTAGGGTCTTTGCATCTATTCAGGTTGATAGGAGCACTTTGATAGCTGATGCACACTACCATCAGAACTGTCTTATGGTATGGAGTTATCGGAGGAGAGCAATTACCTCATATTGTGTGTGCAGGAGAAGAGCTTGGAAGCATCACTGCCATGTACTCTCTGTCAGGGCGAGGTGTGGGGATGGAGATGAAAAGAGGAGAGGGAGTGCATGTGGGTGAAATGCATGAACAAAATAAACAAAAATTGACATAACTACCTACCATTCTAGCTAACCTTTAAAATGTCTGGATAATTCCAGCCAATAAAACTCTTGTGAGAAAGAAACAAAGCGTATAATCTTGGGAGCATGGATATGGCGCTATAGAAAGGCCCTTGATTCAATGTTGTCTTCATTTTAAAGCTTTTAGTACTCCGTGTACACATTATTCCATTGTGCAAATCTTGTGATAAGTTGGAATTGGATCAGGTTGATAAAACAATTTTGATGAAAGTTTTGTTCATCATAGGTTTCCCAAGTTTGTTTGATCCATGCTTGTCATTGCCATTTCCTAGTAGTTTTCTCATTTCTCATTAGATTGTAAGGAGTTGTGGTTATAATATGGATTATTGATCTAGCTTATATAATATAATATTAGGTCGTGGTGACTTTTCCTTTTAAATAACATGAATGTGAACATCATCTCTTGTACATCTTGCTTACACAGTAATTTACAACTAACTCTTTGAATTCCATCATGTTGAATGCATGTAATCATTGTGAGTTTGAAAGTATTTTTTGCTATTACCCAACAACTTGTTTTTTTGTGAATGTAATTTACTAAATCACTGACTATGATGAACTTGCATTAACATGTTGCATTGCATGTGTATAGGTGTTGTGATTGCGACAATTCCTATGCCAATGCTAATTGCTGAAAAACATTCATGGATGTGGTTTTTTATGTCATGCAAAATGGTCCCGCATCCTACTTTAGCATTTAAGCACTACGAATCCCAATTTTTCCAAAATGTGAATATAATAGCCATGCAAGCCATGGCAAGTTACAAGTATTTCAAAGTTCATGTGGCCACCTTATGTTGACATATCGGAGATTATGAAACACCTTAGCACCAATTTTATGTCTGGCATTTGGTCATGGAATTATATGGTTAAGTTAGACCATGTAAAGTTAACCCTTGTCCATATATGATTTCTTCCATATCTAGTTGATTGGAATAATCCTCTTGGAGCAGTTCAAAAATGTGTGTCCTAAAGATGTGTATATGAAATGCCAAAGTAAGTTTCGGAAGACTTGACACTCCTTAATCTTGAAGGCATTTTAAAATTATTTGTATAAGGTCTAAAATCCTCATTTCTTCCCAAAATTTGTAGAACATATTTCATCATCATGCGTTTGTATTTATCCATGTTATTTGTTATGTAATGTGAAATTTTTGTTGTAGGAGATGTCGAAGTTGAACTGTATTATGAAGAGGTTCCACATAGTTTGGACTACTTTCCATTGAAATTCCATGAATGTATGGGGAGGGCTATGGATTAGGTTAGGAAGGATCATTACTCAATGTTTTACAACACCTCACTATGTGGGATCCTACCCTTGGCCCAAATTTCCTTAAAAAGATCCAAATTCATTATGATACAAATTTTGATCCATAAATGTTGGGAGAAAAGTTGCAATGATGGCTTACTCATGTATCTCTATGGAGGAGAGGTTTTTTTCACTTCGACAATGGAATGAAACCATAGTTTTATGGGAAGACAAAAAATTCCCAAAATAAGGCTTCTTTAACTCCCAATTTGACAAATGGTTGCGCAAGGCAACCTGTTAGCATCATGTAACACAATCTATCCATGTTCATGTCAAATCCTTCTTTCCATTTCATTTTGAAGACCAACCTCCTTATTCCATTCTTTTTCTTGTAACTTGAGATTCAAACACTCAAATTCTTGGATGCAATTATCTTGAATCTTGGCTTGAATGTGAAAGGGATCCTTAGGATGGTCTCATTCAACTCTACATCCAAGACTAGAGGTTGGTTACATGGGAGACTTGTTTTTTCCACGGATTCAAGCCCAAGGATGGAATTTGTTAGAACAAATCTTAGGAGCAACAAACTAGGGGCAAGGATGATCTTAAATGAATCTTACACATGTATTTGAATATTCATTCATGTGGAATGTATTTGTCTTGCAACATGCCTTTATTGCTCCAAACATTCTTGCTTTAATTTCATGAAAGCCATAAAACGTCTTAATTGGAGCAACTTTATGCTTGAGTCACAAAGCCCATTTCCATCCTCATTGACATTGTTTTCTTACTTTCACTGCCAAACATAGGTCCAAGTCCTTTTAACTTATGAATGTTTTTTGTGCTTGCATATATTTCGTTCATTATTGCTTCCCTTTGGGAACATTTACCAAATCCCCAACCTCTTGGAGATTTGGCATGACCCAAAAACATGTAACACATTGTTTCAAAAGGACCTTTTCAAAGGTTGGTGCTCTTCTCACCTTATATAATGAGGTTGGTACCTTGACTTCCCAAGGACAACATTTCTTAAAAAATTACATGAAGGAAAATCTCAAGCTTGGCTTCATGGAAATGTAACCAACTCAGTTGGCACGTAGGGTGAGACTAAAAAGAAAAAAAAAAATTTTGGAAGGGAAGGAGTAAGGGAAAAAAGAAAGTGAGGGTTGCCACATAATCAGATGTAGACAAGGATGTTTCTGTTGATGTTCCCATAAAAGACAATATTCCATAAATCGCGAATTTTGATTTTCTAAAGGACTTTGATGTCTCCAAACTTAATGTCTTAAAACTTCAACTCGTCCATCCCATCCTTGCTAATGGTGGAGGTCTAAACACATAGAATGATTTGTCTCATTTTTTCTAATTTATTCCACCTCACCCAAGCCCAACCCTTTTGTCTTCCACCATGCCACCTGGGTTCCAACAAAAGGTTCTCCCATTTTCTTAATTGTCTATTGTGGCAAACATAATCACTATATTGGGAAGTGGTTTCTTGAGTTTGATGCCATTTTTGAAGTTCATTCACCAAACGAATTTTTGTCCAATTTTAGTTTTCTGCTTCGAGCATTTAAAACATGGTTTTTGGTCATGGATTGACTTATGGATCCTTCATGTTTTGTAGATGAATCTAGATGACAAGGTACACCTTGTTTTGGTTGATGTTCTAAGGAATCTTCCAATTCCATTACTACCCATTTTTATCTTGTAACCATTGATGTAATTGGGTTTTTTTTAGTTCTTTTAGATTGACCATGTTTCCTTTCATATGTTGTAGATGCTATTGAGCAATGTTACTTTTCTAGTTAGGGTATTCGAAGAGAGTTCATTTGTCAATAACTCTTCCCCCCCCCCCCCTCCCCCCCCCCTCCCCCAATATTAGAAGAGTTCTTTAGTAGGGTATTAATGTCCATTCAAATGTTGTTTTGTATGATTGGACCGATATTGCCTCTATGACCACATCAAAGGCTAGAAATGTTTTTAGGACATGCAAAGAAATGCATGTTGGTACTTTGTAGGCCTTCATCAAGGTCTACTTCAAGTTGAAAACCCTTATGGTTGACCTTTTGACATTCATAGGGCTTTAAATTAAACATTTCATCATTCTTACCCCACTTTCAACTAGCCTACCTAACTTTTTCCATGCAAGCAATAATGTCAAGGCTTGCTAAATATTTGGTCATCGCATCATTCCTTTGGAGCCTAACATGGAGGTTTTCAAGAAGGTGCTAGCCTTTGGTTGAAGTGGCCATTCCTAAGACAAGAGCCCCCACTATCTTGTTAATAAATTTTCCAAGAAGATCTTTGATTGTGAGTAAGTTTGCCTCTTGTCTCATTGTTATTTGATACTATATTTTCTTTTATGTTTTTCCTCATTTTTTTATTTTATTTTTGCAAAGATGGATCACCCCCTTGACTCGTGAGTCTCCCATTCCCCAAGAGGCTAGAATTCCTATAAAGTGCTTCTAGCAACTTTTTGTTGGGCCATCATATGTTGAGGCAGCAGCCTAAGGCATAATCTCCTAGCCTTCACCTACATTTCGTAAAAGATCATGTGGTTATGATCATACTATTATAACCTACCCTGATGATGAAGCATTAAAGTTAGGATTTGTTTTTGAGCTCAAAGGTGGATCACGAGGTTGATGTACCCATTGTATGATTTTCAGGTTTAATGGAAAACCCTTACAAAGATTTGATTTCTTGTGCCATAATTTGGTCCCATTGCAATTGTCAAAATTTGTCCCTTTAGTTGTCATGTTCATTTTAATGAATGATTATTTCAAACAATTGAACTCCAAAATACAAATGTACAAATTTAAATGTTTTATGGTTTAAATGTTTGTGGACTTTCTTCCTTGGATTAATGTAATTCATTTACACATATAACATTTTAGATCCGAATTTAGTACAAATAAAATAAAATATTTTCTATTTCTGGTTTTATATTTAATTTGTTGAAATTTGTATAGTCATTTACAAAGTATTTGCCAAAACCAAAATATCTTAAAAATCACATTCTTTTGTGCAAATTATAATTTTTTAAAAAAGGACCCATTTGTAGATGTTGATCCAACTATGATACACATTAAGGGCCAAATAAATTCACAAATTTAGGTACAATTTAAATATTAGTTTTGAAGTAACTGTTTTTAATTTGTACACATGTCAAATAATGTTAATGTCATTTCTTATCTTCAATTTAAGGTTGGAAAATTCACAGATTTCAAAAATTGGTCCATACTTTGTGAAATGTTAATCTCTGCATGTTATTTGGATTGAAATCCACATAAATGCCATTACATATTTTCAAATTACATTTTCATAGATCGCAAATTTCAAATCAGAATATGGTAGCTTATTTTATAATTTGTAAGTATTTAAGATAATTTGTAGATATTTAAGAATCTTTTACTTATCACCAGATTAAGGTTTTAAGTGAGGTCAATTTTAGTTTAAGGTCTCCTTAAAAATGTAGATTGGAAATGTTCGTCACATTTGAAGCTTGAAAAAATTTAATTTTTTGATTGAACATATGTCCTTTGCATTCATATTCTTGTTTTAGGAAATTATAACACTTCTATTTGCAAACTTGATTACCAAATGGTTTTAAATCGTTCAAATTATTTTCCAAATCCTTGATTTTAAATTTCAAAAGTTCTAAACTTCATTGTTCCTTCATCATATGGCACATTCAATTCTACTACACATCGTTTTAACAAAACATTTTGATTTTGTCCCAACTTCATTTTGTCATCTATTTCTCTGCAATGACAATATTTCCTTGTTTTTTTTCTAAAAGCTTGAGTTTTACTTTCATAGTCTTATTATTTTTAATTATTTTCACTATGTTTCTTTACATAGGCTTTTGTTTCAATGAGATAACCTATTTACCATGCATATTTCTAGATTTTGTATGATATCTCATGCCCAATTCTTGTGAATTTCAATGGTTTTGTGGACCTTTGATGCAAATGTACTTAACAATAGAGCTAGGTTCCATTGGTGTTGGGTTTTCGTGATTTAAAACCATGCCGAACATTGGTGTATTCAAATGTATGTTTTTTCTTTGTCATCTGAGTCTGACATCATGTCTTTTGAATACATTCACTAGAAGAAATCTTCAAATATATTATTGAGTTCATGATTCTTATTGTAGTCATAAAGGACAAAAATGAATAATAGCCCTAAAATCATTATAGGCAAATTGTGTAGGACAATAGTAATTTAGGACATGATGAAGCACACCGATGTGCCACATTATATCCATCAATCATGGGTGTAGTCATACTAACATGTACCATTAGCATTCATAACCACTATTTAAAATTTTGAATTTTGAATTGTAAAATAAGAAAATTAAAAATAATTAAAAAATGTTATTGTTAATACATTATGTACATATCATAAAAATTAGGAATCAATTCAATGAGTAAAAATTATGTAATTTACACTTTAAAAGACTTATAACCATTATTTAAAAATAGTTTTGACATTAAAAACACAATTCAAAAATTTTTTTAATGAC
The DNA here is from genome assembly GCA_963920785.1 of Sphagnum contortum. NCBI lineage: Eukaryota > Viridiplantae > Streptophyta > Sphagnopsida > Sphagnales > Sphagnaceae > Sphagnum > Sphagnum contortum. The sequence continues at coordinate 2,289,000 of OY987281.1, forward strand.
ATATTTTGGGATATTTTTTCATACACATCTTAAGATAATAATATCAAGAAAAGTAATAATTTTTTTTTTGAAAGACATACTAATGTTTTTTTTGGAAAGACATACTAAATTTTTAAAAATATATATTTCAAAAAACAACGAAAAAGCAATGGTTTGAAGGGGGCAATTGTGGCTCCATATAGTGTGGTTGGACCCTCATAAATGACAAATGTGAAATCATTAGTGATAGTTTAGTCATTTTAAAATTATTTTTCATTATTACAAATTGGACCCAAAAACCTAAGGAATATTAGTTATTAAATTTATGATATTTATTATTATAAATATTTATTTTTAGGCATATGCATTTATTTAAATTATTTTTAGTGTCGTTATTCTATCAATTGTTGACATGTGTCAACACCTAAACTAAGTTAAACACTTAGTTTAAGTGATTGAATAAATCGGTTAATCTACCTATGTAAGTTGCATCTAAATAAAAATTTAACTTAAATAATCTAAGTAATACAAAATGTTCGGTTAATATTCCAATGTTGACCACAATGAATGTCATGTATGTAATTTGATCCTTGGATCTTAAGGATGGAATTCAACTCCTTTACCACCAAGCCACCCCACTTGTGTAAATATTTAGTTTTAATTTTGTTTAAACCATATTTCATTTAAACATTACACAAAATCTCAAATTTGATAATTCACATCTTATTGACAATTTGTTCAAATGAAAAAATTGAAAAATTTGTTCATAAAGTTCTTTCAATAATGCACACAATTATATTAAGTTTTAAAAACTATAAATTCATTTAAAAAGAAAATAATTTGAATTTTGTTATTGAATAACATTTCAATGACTATTTTTTGAAAAACAAATTCAAACACATGTTTTTTAAATGGAAAAACATTCAAGTGACTAATACAAGAATAAATAAAATATATCTTCATATTTTAAACTTTCATTCGATTTAGGAGTTTAAATTATACAAATATTTTCCCAATACACCATAATTTTACTAATAAATTTTAATTTATATGTATGAGTCCATAGAATTTATTAAACTATTTATAAATCGATCATAAATCATTCATATATATATATATATATATATATAGGTCATATTAAGAATGATTTATAAATTTAATACAATTTTAAACTTAATTTGAAAGATATTAATATTAAAATATTAACTAATTATCTGAAATTATAGTTTTAGTTCATTTTTATGCATATTGCCATTGAAATTTAATTTATGTAGGGAATCAATTTCAATTAAATATATTATTCTTCTAAGTAATGTTAAAAAATATTGAAGATGCAATGTTGAGATTTTTTTTTTATATTCTTGAATATTTCAAAAAGATTTTTGTATTCTTCCTCAAAATCGTGTTCTTTGAAAAATTGGCTTTTTTGAATATTTAAACATTTATCTACAAATAATTACAAAAAGTCAATGTCAAAGCTGCCGATGTACGTCCTCCACTCTGCAGAGGACTGTTTGGGATTTTGGAAAAAGTTCGTACAGGGTACCCGCCGGGTAAAAAAGGGCGGCCCCACGGTTGCGGCCATTACCAGAAAAAGCGGCAGCTAACACCAATTGTGTGTTGGTGGTCACCGAGTACGAGAGCGGCGGGTAGTCCCAGGATATCGACGGTCAATGGGGGTAAATATATATATAACCATTTTTGGGACTATTGACACATGACTCGCCACTTTTGTGGCTCGATCTTCCTTTATAGGCCACTGGTTACAAACTCGATAAAGAGCAGATCTCAGCCGTGGATTCGATCGCCCTGACTGACACCCTTACTAATTGTAACCGTCCATGGTCTCGATCCGCGTCAAATGGAATTTTCCACATGCAGTCCGCGTCCCTCACCAGTCCCAAGGAAATCTGATCCGTCCATTCTTCACAATAACCCCATCCACAGCGTTCAATTTGAAACAAAATTTGATTTCGAAAATTTTAGCTAAAAGAAGCCACCAAACGGGTAGCCGCAAGATTGAGATCTTTTTCTGGCCGTTCGATATACAGACGCCGGAATATCTCGTCCGTCAGAAGGACAGGTTTTCAGGGCCGTCGATGGTAGTTGGGAGGCCGGTAGAATTGCCATCTGACGACGTGGATCGTGCGAACTCTGCATCGGGACCGTCGAATCCGGGACAGCATCAGTCAAGAGAGACGGGGGAAGCCCGGCGTCTCTTTCATTCTCTCTTTTGTTTTGGTTGTTGTTTTGTTGCAAACCCTTGCTGCTTCTCTCATTCTTGTCTTCGCCGTTGTCTATACATACTACTGCCTTCTTGTTTTCGTTTTTGTTTTTTGCGTATCTCGACATCCTGTTTTGTGACTTGTGATCATCGCCGTATCTGCTTGCGAAGAAAGGGACATCATCATCACCACCCTGAAGGTATGTCTACTTTCGAAAGATGTTTTTGAAACCCTTGGTCGTTTTTCATTTTCTGCTTATTCCTCATTTTTTGCTACTTCCGTGCGTGTATTGTTTGAAACTTCTGTAGAGGTTTTTTTCAAGAGTTTTGTTCCTTATTTTGCTTATGCGCGCTGGTCTCCTTGTTTGTTTTTTTTGCTTCGAAAACGACGGGTTGTTGTTTCTGTGTTTTCTCGTTTCAAGATGTTTGTTCTTCCCTTGGCCGTTATCTTTCTTGAAACCCTTGGCCGTTTTGCATTTCTTCTTGTTCCTCGTTCGTTTTACTTCCTGCATGTTTAGTTTGAAGTTTCTGTGTAGATTTTTTCAACCTCATTTTGTGCTTTTGGATGTTGGGCAGTTTGTTTGTTTCTTCGTTTCTTTTTCGTATCTCTGGAAACGGCGGCTGGGTGTTTTTGTGTTCAAGGATATTCTTGCTTCCTTTGGCTGTCATCTTTCTTGAAACCCATGGTCCTTTTGTTTTCCTGATTTGTCGTTGTTCATTTTTACTTCCTGCATGGGATCCAAACTTATTCTGTGCTCCTAATTGTACTTCTGGATGCTTGTCACATTTTTGTGCTTGTCTGTTGCTTTACTTTGTTTTTGGTTCTCCAGAAACGTCCAATTTTTGTATCGTATTTTGCTATACTGTTTTTGCTTTCTGATTAGTTGTTTTGCATATTGTTAATTATATGCAGTAGGTGATTTGTAAAGCAGTATGAGTCTCCTGGACCAGTTCTGCTGATGAGATGCATTGTTGTTGGCTCCTGCATGTGTTGACCATTTAAAATGTCCCCTTTGGAGACTGTGCTGTTTTGGGGCTGCTTTGATTCTGGAGGGTTGTGCAATTGCAGACATGAAGCTGTATTTTTGTAGACGAAATTGTGCCTTTCAGAGTTGTCCTTTCCATGATCATGTTGCAAATACAAGTGTCTTTTCTATTGCTGGCTGTGATGGAAGATAGTTTTTACCAACCTTTGGTTTTGTCTTGCAGTGTTACCATGGCGCGTACTAAACAGACTGCTCGTAAGTCCACTGGAGGAAAGGCTCCAAGGAAGCAGCTTGCAACAAAGGTCAGTTGTGGTGAAGCTTCACTTGGAATGCCACAAATGTTCTTCTATTTTGCTGTACCTGTTTGGATTTCTTTGATGTTCAAGCTGTTTCTGGATGTTGCTTGAGGATTGGCTTCTTATGTTTTGAATTTGCAATCTTCCAGGCTGCAAGGAAGTCTGCTCCCACCACTGGTGGAGTGAAGAAGCCCCATCGTTATCGCCCTGGAACTGTTGCCCTCCGGTGAGTGCACAAGACCCTGTGGTGAGATGATGTTAAAGAAGCTGATCAGCTCAATTGGGTTCAGTATGTCTTCATGAGGTAGATTGTTGGGCCGCTGGTATCTAATTTGTGTTTCTGGTTTTGGGATTGTGTAGTGAGATCCGAAAGTATCAGAAGAGCACTGAGCTGTTGATCCGGAAGCTTCCATTCCAGAGGCTTGTTCGTGAAATTGCTCAGGACTTCAAGGTTTCAAACTTGTTCTCACCTACTTTTGCTTGATGCACAAGTCTCTCCTGTGTAGGAAGTTTCTGCAAGGTTGATCTGTGGAATTATATTTGCTTTTAATGCCTGGCAGGTTTTGTTGTCTAATTAGTTCCAGCTGCTATCTGGAGTATCTGAGTTTTTCTTTTGTTATGTGCAGACTGATCTTCGGTTCCAGAGCCATGCTGTCCTTGCCCTCCAGGAGGCAGCTGAGGCCTACCTTGTGGGTCTGTTTGAGGATACCAACTTGTGTGCAATCCATGCCAAGAGGGTGACAATCATGCCCAAGGATATCCAGCTTGCACGACGGATCAGAGGGGAGAGAGCTTAAGCTGTGTTTCTGAAGAATTTCAAAAAAAAACTTAAAAAATCAATAAAAAAAATCGGGTTCTTTTGAACCCACCAAAAACTGTTTGTTTGGCCTGTGTCTTCTTTGATTTGAATTCCTTTTGTGCTTGCAGTGGTGAATTCCTTCAAAGCATGTGTAGTTTATTGGAAAGTTCATTTCCTATTGTTTTGGATTCAGTTATTTTCTGCAATCACCTGAAATTTTTGTTCAGTGATGAAGACTTGTATTACCATATCCAGCATTGAAGGGAACGATACGAGAGCAGCTTAGTGTTTGATTGTGAAAGTTGTTAATGGAAATGTGTCAAAGCAATGTGAACCGTCCCTCACCAAACATGCGGGCCTATCACCTAAACCCTTCCAATATTTTTCTCCTTCCATAAGCAAATTGAGCAATTTTTGAGTTATTGTATGGGCAACAGGTCTACAAATGTTCTTTTGAGTGTTAAGAAGTAGCAATGCAGAAAACGTGAAAAGAGAATGATAGTTTGCCTCAATTTAATGATAGTTTGCCTCAATTTATTTGGAAAATTATCTGTAGACCTCTATTTCCAGCCCCATATCTTAAATACAAGATTACATGCTTGAAATTTTAATTTGTTTTAATTCACCCATCACTGAACACTGAACCCATTTAAATTGAACACTGCAAGTTTTCACTATTCCTGTAATGAATTCAGCAATTTCAGTAGAGTTAGAATTGCTAGTAGGAGAGTTACAAATGCCCTTAGAGCTTCAGTAGCCGGAACAGTGTGAGATTAAGAACCCAATGTGAAAATTGGGTTTGCAAATCTTGATTGCATCCCTTGAAAATTGGTATAATGTCTCCCTTTTGGGTCCACATGAAATATTACGAAATTTTATGAAGAAGTGTAAGGAAGTGGTAGTTATTTTATGACTTCTCGACAGAAGCAAAGGAAGTTTATGAAAATTGTACACCAAAATTGCACGGATCCCATTCTTATATAACAACCAAAGGTCAGCCGAATTGAGCTGTGCAAAGTTTGTACATATGCTCCATGATTTTTTGGGATATCTGTTAAGGGTTTGTTAATCTTGTCTGATAGACCTGAAATCGGTTTTGGTGTGTCAAATTACGTATTAGATCAACTTCCTTGTCTCCCCAACATTGCTGTCGGGTAAGAGAGATTTGGTGGACCTTAAAGAATTTTCTAAAAAGAATTTGGTTGTGCACATATAATAAGGGGGCAACAACCGACTACTTATTGGATAAGTAGTCTGTATCCCAAGGATGTCAAATGAAATGACCCACTAAAACCTCTGTTTCTTTCAGAAGCTAGAGTCATGGATTTTCAAAGTGGGTCCTAATTGAGTTGTTGTAGGAAACAAAGCCCTAATGTTAATGATAAGAGAATGTGTTGAAACAGGAATTTCCAATGCAGTTGTCAACAAAAGCCAAGCCCGGTTAAAACCTTTGCTCCATCTGGCCTTGTGGATGCTAATGTATGTCTTAGGAGGGTTTATAGTTGAATTCACTGACTTCTAGAGCGTGAACCACTCATTTGGCTGTGAATGCTTCAAGTTTGTCCTCTGGATCATGAACCCAATGATCATAAACCCTGTTACTCTCTTTTAACACAACAATAGTTCCAATTCACCCCTTACATTTGGACTTTCAAACCAATGACTCTTTTTGGGATTAGACCCTTAATCCTCTTGATACACTTTTTGGTGCCTCCCTAGATGGAGGTGAAGTACCATAAGTGAAAGTAAGAAGTTGTCTGTTGATTGGGACTATGCAGCCTGCTAATGATAATTGAGTTTGAACAATGTTGTTTTTTTTGACAGGTCATGCTACCTTTTTGTGACAAGAATATATATATATAATATGCCTTTGTACATGACATACAACTTTTTAAAATGCATTTTGAAAGATAGTTTGATTTAGAAAATGACTTTCACCCAAAAGAAAAAACTCAAACTAACAAGAAATGAAAGAACTTCCTACAATCAAGACAAACTAAGAATTCATTAGTTCTTCATGTTGCCTCACACTTCAAACACCACTCTTCAATTCATATTCTCCAACTCTATCCTACACAATGAGATTCACATCAAAGCATCCAAAGTTTCCCGTTTCAAAGAAGCTCATAAGTGGCTCTTATAATATTTTGTTTCAAAATCTTTTCACAAATTGCAATACATGAAGGAATAACAAGAACTTTTTGCCAAAGTTTCATGAGATGTGACCAGCTGACATACCATTTGTTGATGCTTTCACACAACAGCCATTTTTCAACAAAGGATTTGTTTTCACACTCATGCCTCAAAATGTCCACAAACTCAAGTAATTATGCTTTATTTGCATCACATTCAACTTCTTTTAGTTTGAACTTTGGAATCAATTTCTCCAACCATTGTTTCAACATATTGATAGAAGCTTCTTCATCATTTGGATAGTACTTTGGACCAAAAGCTTCAATGCATTGAAAATGGGAAGGTTAGGAAACCCCTCATTCAAGCTGTCCACAATTGCTTGCACATATTCAACTCTCATCACCTTGCATTTTTGCAAAGTGTCCTTTCAATAAAAAATATGTCCATGGTGCATAAGATGGTATGTACATGTAATGTCATCATTTGCCCAACATCTCAATGCACCATCAACCCAAGCTCTAGACATCCAGAGACAAATTCTTTGTGAATCTTCCAAAATTGGGACCATGTTTAGATAAAAAATGTCATGCCAATATAGAAATGGATGCATCCAAAGTAAATACAATTGTTGAAACATCAACTATGTTAGTTTGAAAATTTTGATTGAATCTGTTCAACTTTGCCAAAACATCGACCACAAGATGAAGCATGAATTGAAATTGAAATGTTGTAGCTTGGTGATATTAATAGGCCTCAAATTCTTTTAAAAAATCCAATATGGTTGGAATGTAGTACAAAATCATCTCCAACACTTTGACCCCCAAAAAAAATCCATAATGGGGTGGGCAGGCAATGGGTTTAAGAAGTCCAAAAAAAATCAACTTGGGTTGAGTTTCAAATTGTTTTGTCTTTAATGGAAAAATAAAAGTAAAAGAAAATTGGACTTTGATTTACTCATTATACTTATTTTGATAGTTCTAGAATCTTCTACCTTGTTTTCATGGCTTGTTTGAAAGTTTCATTGGAAAAAATGAATAAAAGGGCTACCAATAAGTCACAATTATGTTACAAATCACTTTAGTGGGGAAACAAAGGAAATGAACAAAGGAATTACATTAATAAACTAATTGTTAATCGTTTAAAAAAGAAGAATGAAAATTTATGCAAATATTCGGAATGACACTTTAAACAATGTATATGAAACAAATGAAGTTGTAATTAAGTTCAACCTTAGCAAAGAGGAGATGGAGGTTTAGGGCTATTCAACCATTCACATAAGAGAAAATTTGCACACTCCAATTTCAACGGAAAAGGTTTCTTCATGTGATTGGGAAGGAATGTATAGGTCTCCAGAGGATCATTGCCATATTAAGGTTCTACATGTCAATCATGGAGTCTTCATTTAAAGGGTTCAAGGCAAATCACACTTTTGTATTGTAAAACAATCAAAATACTATAGTTGGTCCACATTCCAAGTTTCTAATCCTCAACTAAGTGGAGTAATGATGACTATGACCCTTTGTTACAATATTTGTTGAAGGTCATTGGGTAGAGGTTGTTAAGGCACTAGCCAATAAAAGGTTTCTTTTCTTTTATGGATGAGAGAAGGAGGCTTTCTTTTACCCTAAACGTTGGAAGTGGTTAAATGTTTTAACTACTTAACTAAGTGCAATTGTTCTTTGATAAACAATAAGTTGGTTTTGAAAAGACGAATAGAAGAGAAATGGTCTAGTGAACATCAACTTGGTGATTTTGTGATGGCTTGCAATTGTAATGGATGGAGCTTTAGATCCAAGAAAAGTTTTTTTTAAATGGCATTTATTTTTTCATTATGACAAATTTTGGAAATGGCCCAATACACAAGCAACATGGGATTCTTTTGTGTCCATTATCCCTAGCTTACACATTTAGTCTCAAACATGATTAGATGGAGGATGTTTACTTAGGAGCAAGGGCTCTTTAACAATAGACACCCAAAGAAATTTAGAGTATTTCAGAAAATATGGGCTATCCTCAAAGGGAACACATTATGGATCATTTGGGTTGAATACATTGAACATACCTTCAGTATGATTAGGTGGAATGGTTATGGAAGAAAGTCTCAAATTTATGGGGAACTCCTTCAATTTCTCTAAGACAAATGTCTTTGCAAGAGGAAGCCATCCTCCAAGCTTGTGATAGATCTCGGGGTACAAGATTCACCTTTTGTTGTAAAAAACATTACAAGGTTACTTGGTCACAAGAAGGGATGTGAAGGGAGATTATTATTTTCCATGTTTTCATAAATTACTTGCCTCTATCCCTAGAGGCATCCTAGTCCTTTGTTTCATGAGGTGGTTTGGTTGTTTGATGCTCTCTGTTGTTATTTCCCCCCATTGTTATCTATAAAAAGTATTTTTATTTTCTTATTTGTTGTATTCCATGTTTTTATTTTCATATTTATTATAATATTTAGAAAAAATTAAAAAGGTCCTAACATTTTACAATGCACCAACCAATGAAAATAATAGAATCATTTTTGTGACACTTGAGCAAATTAACACCCTATAAAAATGCTTTTGTCCATGGTTTGATGATTCATTGCAAAAAAACTCTTTGGGCACATGAAAACAAAAAATCTTTTTTCTCATTTTTCTTCTCCTCCACAACATCCCAATCTTGAAATAAGCCAACAAAATATCACACTACCTCCACTCCCAATTCCTCCATGCCAAATCTTCCACATTGCATACCTTGAACCCATGTCCAATTGATATCATGACATTCATTCCTTAAATCCACCCACATCATGACAATCTTTGAGTGCAATCCAATCACCAGTATCATTTTACAACCATGGCCCCATGTGTGCAACATTGGAAGAGGGATCCATGCTAGTATTGTTTGCTTCTTGATTCTAAAAGGAACTTTTGGTCCTGGTTCTAAAACTTTTTGATTTTTTCAATGGAACCTTTGGTCTAGTCCTTGAACTGGTCCTTTGAATTTCTAAGACCTTCAATTTTCGTCTTTTCTTAAGAAAATTGAAGCTAAGTTTAATTTAATATTGTCTAGTTCCATCTCCATTACACAAAACAAAACAAAATTATTTTGTGTAATATTAATTTTTTCAACTGGTCCACACAATTCAAAATAAAGATTATATAAGATTAATTATGTACAACCAATTAAAATTAACTACTTGTGTCAAAAATAGGGTCAAGTTGTTCTTGTAGTTTTTGGGGGACAAGTTATTTACCTAGAAAAATTGAACCTATTCAAGAAAGGGCAATACCCCATTTAGGTTTTAATTCAGTTGCCAAAAAGTCCAATTGCCCGCTTTGGTTCCAATGGTGTTGTTACTAACAAAATTTGGACCTTCATCCTGGATATAAGCCTAGAATTTGACCTAGAGCTTGGATTTCAACCTACCTAAAATCAAGAACTTGCCAACAACAATCCATGCCAGAAGTGATTCCCCCTAAATGGTGGGCATAACATGTATGACATGACCACAATGCAAAGCTCTTGTGGGCAGAGTTTCAGATTTTTTTTTCTTAAGTAAAAAAAGGGAGTATTTTTTTGAGTTTTTGAGTTGCCAATAAAATCTATTTTCTTGCGTAGCACACATTCCGCCGATTACGCGCCCGACAGTTCCACTTCAAAAATTGTGCCGGAGCTTTTACGCTGTTAGGAAATGGCTGGCAGGCGAGAACCGGGACATCGGGACACGGGCCTTGACCGCAGGTAAAAACTAACTGCCCCCGGAGAACAAACAGGACAGTTGTTGCATCGAAGTTCCAGAATCTTCCCATACTCTCGCAAGCCGCCACTGCGATGCCCGAAGGTCTGCCTCTTCTTCCCTGCCAAGATTCCCAGACTTTTGACCGGCCCGACAAAAGCAGCAGCAGCTGCGTAGCTCTTACTGAACTGTCCGCCTTGGAATGCTAGTTCTCTTTGCACCACCTCTTTCCGAATATTAAGAGCTCGAACTAGACATGCCGATGAACATTAAGGAAAAATTACGAAAGGCAAGCACACACATGATGGTCGAAGAACATGATGATGATGCTCCGGCCAGCTAACGTTCAACTCCATAGATTTTTCCTGGACTGTATGATTATGCGCATGTGTCTTGCATTCTGTTGACGTTTTGATGCCTTTGCAAATCTCACCTCTGGTTTCTGCTTCTTCTCTCCGTGATCATCTCCTGATTAGCCCCCCAACCATTTCAGCTCCCGCGTGTACTAGTCGTCCAATTGAGGTCCAACTTCCAATTTGATGCTTTCTCTTTTTCGATGCTTGTTCCGTTCTATCTTTGCCCTGTGAAGATCACTGCTCTAAATTTGTGTTGGGTGGAAATCTTTTTCTTATGATCATTTCCCTTTCTTTCAACTTCGCCACACTTGAGCAGCTAGATTGCTGCGTAGCATACATAGAACTTGTCCTCAGCTCATAGCAGCATTTGTTGCTTACGCAAACCCAATTCCTTGTTTTCCATAGATGCCCACATCTGAGCTGAAGTAGTAAGAAAAAACTAAGGTAGCTGCATCCAGAGATGGGCGATGGGGGCGAATCAGAATGGGATTCAGCTACTTCTCATAGGTCGAACTTGCGGGGTAAATTCAAGGAGCCGTTCAGAAGATTAAAATGGACCAGAGTCAATAGAGGCAGAGGCCGCAAATTAGGCACTGCCTGCTTGAGTTTCAGACAGCGTTGTCAGCCTGGTTCTAGTTAGTCGCTTAAGCTCAGATTCTCCGGAAGCCGGAAAAGCTCCAATTTGTAGAGCAAACGAAGCTTCAGATCAGTCTGTAGTGCTACCGAGACTTCACTCTGATGATAGAGGAAAGCGCATTGATCAACTCGAGAACAACAGAGAGGAGTACTGTGGCGAAGCATCGTATCTTCCAGCAGACGCAGATGGCACAAATCCTAATTCTCGGGTTCTTGAAAGATGTGGTAACAGGGAGGAACAGCGAATTGCAGCTTGGTTAATCAGATCGTGGGCTGTCATGATTCTCCGATCCTTCATGGAAGTTCCGGCAGTCGAGGGCCAGGGGAGGAGAAAATCAACGGAATCCGACAGCAGAATAACAAATGGGTAGTTGAGATGCGGGTGGCAGGGAAGGAGAAGCAGCACTTACTGGGCTTCAAACGAATCTGGCTGGGCACCTACTACACATGGGATGAAGCTGTTCGTGCTCGCGACGTGGGTGTGTTCTATTGCGGCAAAGAGCCTCGCCTGCTTACATACCCTTTCTCCCTTCCCTAGAGACACTCAGTGAGAGTGTCTCTAGAGAACCTGACAAAGTTTCGGCAAGCATAAAAGCTCTCGCTGCGAAGAACTGGACAAAGCCAGACTTGGGTACCTCTGGTGCTCCTCCTTGCAGTCATCTCTGTCATTCCTGCGCAGCAGCTCAGGTACTGCACCCCCAGACCATATCACACACAGCTCATGGTCTCGCTAGTTTGCATCTGGTTCAGACTGAAGGCTTCAAACACTTCCAGGATGTGGATCAAGATCGAAGAGCAGCAGGTGCCATTCCCCAGGATCAGCTTGATCACGCTCAGAGGGATATGGAACAAGCTCAAAGAGCAGCCTGCGCCATTCCCCAGGATCTCGAACATGTTCAGAGGAATATGCAGGATCAAGCTCGAAGAGCAGCCTATGCCATTCCCCAAGATCTTGATCATGCTCAGAGGGCTACGGTTCCCACTCCACAACAAGCCTTCCCAAATGCGAAGGAACTGGATCAATATCAGAACCCACTGTATGATCAGAGAGGTAATGCACAAACCCTAGAAGGTGAAGCTCAAGATCTGGATCAACTAGCCTTGACAAATGTGTTGCCCGAGGCCACTACTGAGGAAGAAGATTGTGGCTATGGCTGGGACGTCATGGACCATGTCCTCAGACACATGAGTTGCAGTGCATCTGATCAGAATTTTGGGGATCAATGTAGAAATTTTGTAGATGATTTTGTAGTAGACCACTGGGCTCAGTGGGGAGATGAGAGAAATGGGTGGGAGTTAGGTTTGCGGGATCCATGTGAGACTGCAAAATTTGAGATGGGAAATTCATGGCAATATTGCCAATTTGCATCAGGTTCAGTTGTTGGAGCTCTCATGAATCAAGTTGAAAAAGGAGACCATGCATCAAATTGCATTGTTCCACTTGCGCCTCCGATTTCAGATAGCACAATTGCATACGATAATGTAGATGGATCAAATTGTGTCATTCCACATATTGTGGCTCAAATTTCAGATTGCACAACTGCATACAATAGTGCATAGAAAGAAGCTCATGGTCAGAGTTTTTGGGATCATGTGTTTGAATCTGATCAGATGGAAAATGGGAGTGGAGACTGTAGACTTTCACCTGGGCTTCTAGAGACAGATTGGAAAAAGGACCTTATGCAGGGTTTCGATCAGATGCAATGTTTTTCACCCTTATGGGATGAATTGAATCAGCCAGATTTGGAGCAGGCATACATCAAATGGTTGTCGAATCAATGAGTCCATCATCCAGCTCCAATTGACACCTAAGCTTCAATTTCAATGTGTCTTATATTGGAGAATTTTGCCTTATTTTTATGTGAAAGTCATACACTGTGCACCAAACTGTAAACTAGGGTTCACTTTTAAGTCCTCTATAGTAAGTTGAGTATAAGCAGTGCTGTTGACAACCTCTCAACTTCCACTCCTTGAAGAGCCACCTCCAAATTCACACTTCTGATTTGCTCTTGGCTTTAAGAAGTTGAACTATGATCTCCACACTGAACATCGATGTCTTTTTTGAACGAATTTTCTGATGCTGCCAAAGTGGCAATCAGCCATAGCAAGATGTAGAAATAGTGGTGAGTGTCTCTCTAAACCAGTTTTGAAATAAAAATCTTTAATAAAACCTTCTATATTGTTGGCTACATACTGAAAACCACATATAGAAATCTGGCTACTCTATATATAATACGTTTTTCACTTCTGGCAATTGAATGCCTAAAAAATCACTGCATTTTTGACTTTATGATTCTAACTTTCACTTCTTGGCAAAAATTTCACCGGGAGCAAAAGGGCTGCTGCATATGGTAGATTTCTTCCAGCATCACTTATATGGTGTTCGGAAGTAAGATAAGACTCATATCCTCTGTTTTCAATCTCATTTTTTTTGGTCTTTTAGTCCAAAGTTGGACTAAATTCTGGGAAGTTTTTTATCATTCATCTTTGGAGTTGAGAAGGTTTTATGCACTTGACCATGGCTCTTCCATCCATGGGCAAATTCCTTTTCCTATTGAGGTGGGAATCTAGAGTCTCCCCAAACCCAAATCAAGTGACTTCAAGTCTCAGATCCTTTTTGGTGTCTCTGGAGGGCACATTATCAAGCCAAATCTGTCCTTTGCAAATGGTGGGTTTTTTTTAATAAAAAAACCAGACACTAACGCCAGTGGGCATTTTGCTTTTCAAAATGCCACATCTTTTTTTCTGATTTTTTGGTGAGAAATCAAAAAAATAAAATTCTTCTGGTGCTATACATAGAGTAATGCCCTTGGGGTGGGGCGTTCCCAAAATAAGCACCCATCTTTGACTTCATCTTGGGCAGGCACTTATTTCATGAATCTGCTACTTTGAAGGTGTTAGAAGTGCTTGTTTAGTTTTTTAATTAAATCATGATTAGTTTAGTGTTAAGTTGGATTAACATAATTTATTATGTTTTACCTTAAAATTGATTCAAATATAAACATGGTTTGAATTATTCAGTGTTTGGGATATACTCTTGAGGTGTGTGTTTTAAAATCATTTTTGTTTATATATGATACACAAAGTTAAGGTTTTCTTATATTATTTGTGGGGACAATGATAAATATAATTGTTCATGTGGCAGTGCCCGACAAAATTGTTACCCTACACTTCATCCATTTGTTGTAAAGCATTCAAACAAAAATTAATTTTCTAGTGTTTTCAGAGGGAACCATATATACTTGCATATCCCTCTTTGAATAGAGGACGGATCTTACACCTACTCCTTAAGAGTGGGAGGGATGTTATGCCTACTTGTAGGTGTATGATCCGTCCCATTCCTACACCCTACGAATGTTTAGATTCCCCATGAGCAGGGAATATTCTCTCAGTGTGGGCCTGGCCGTGGTTTCCACCTTGACCTAAGCCCCCTTTTTTTTTTTGGGAATGCCCTCACCTTGGGACTTTGTTCTACATGTAAAGGACTTTACTTGGCTTATTGTGGCAAATTTTATGATGCAGAATGTTTCACTTTCATGCCAAGTGCTGAATCTACACTTTAAAAGGCAGAAAGGGCAACTAAAATCCTTTATGCCAGGTACATGCCCTAAGGGTATATTCTCCAATACATAAGGAACCCTAATTCAAATAATGTCACAAAAGCGTACTGTAAGCACCCCCCTGCCTCCCTCCCTCATATCTTTCGATAAATTCGGATGTCAAATATGTTTTCAATGCATGATATCAATCCATGAAACGTACAAATTTTGCATGATTTCCATTACTAAATCATGAGATGCTAAATTTGTGATGTAGAAACTCATATTCTATGAAAATTAAACTTTTATTTTGGGAGTGCAAGGCTTTGTGAGATTTTCCCCTTGTTCCTATTAAGTTGTTTTTGGTGGGAAAATGCATCAATTGATATGAATTGTGATGGGAAAAGGTGTAATGAATTTCCTTCCTTCTTGTTTCTTGGGTATCCAAAATTGTGTCTTAATGTTTGAGTTGAGTTGTTTGTTGTTATGGTTTTTTGCCTGAAACTAAATCATTTATTTATTTATATGTGCACAAGGGGTCAAATTTCTTTTCTTTAAATATGTTTTTCTATACACAAAAGGACCCAATTTGAGGCACTTGTGAATATTTTTATGTCCCCAAAGCCTCCAATTTGTAATCATTTCATTGTTGTTTAATGTTAGTTTGAACCCCCATGATTGACCATAAGTTTGCACAAAATAGTTCACAAATGCCTAGGTTCCCAAACATCTTGTTTAAAAGGATGTTTGTCCTAGCCATTATTACCAAACATTTATCTCACAAATATGATTTGCAAAATTAAAATTTTTGAACAGAAAATTTATGGCCAAATGTTGTAAAATTCCATTGTATTGTCAAAACATGACATGATTCCATAGTGTAATTTGGTTCTATTACAATACTACAAAAAAATCTCAAATTGCTTAAAGAATATTTTGAAAAACATAAAACATATGGGGGTTTTTTATCAGTGTTGGGCAGGTATCAAAAAAATTGTGAAAATTGGCTAGGGGTTTAGGATGGTTCTCATAATGAACATCAATGGATATCATATAAAATGATATCTGCCATGATATCCTAATCATTAGTTTTAATTGAAATATAAATTATCATTTTGAAAAGTAGGCATTTCATATCAAATATTGATACATATGCAAGGTAATGGAAGCTGCCTAGGGTAGGTTTTTAGGAGTTTACTATCTATTCTAGGTAGTAGGAGATTGTTGACATGTTTCTAGAAGCTTTTAAGGGAATCCAATGCTTTTAAATTTTAGGTCTAGGGAATGAAGGCAGTCAATGATCAATAGACATCTCTAATGGAAAGGGAAAACTTGTTTTCACATAGATTAGAGAGCCAAAATTTTCACTTGGACCCCACTTTTCTCCATCACTCGTGTGTTTGGAAGTTGTGTTGTTGAGGATTTGTGTGCATTAAAGCTATTGACACGTTTTTCTTTTCTTCCTCAACTCATAGTTTTGCTTATGCATGTTCTTCTTAGTTTTCATTTTCCTTGCACATTTGTATTTTGGTATTGCCAGTGATGCTCCTTTAGGTATGTGCTTCTGTTTCTTGGCTTTGCTTGCACGTTTCTTTCTTGGTTCCTCATTCTGCATGTTGATCTCTCACGTGTACCAAACCCCCCCCCCCCCCTCTTGTTTGCTTGTGCAAGTGTGAGGTCATAACATTTCTTTCTTGGCTTTTGAATTTGCTTGTTGATTTATTACATAAACTTTTCCCCCTTTGTTTTCTTGTGCAAGTGTTAAATTGGAGGAGGTTTGACTATCAAGAATAAAGTTTAGTTCCAAGCCCCAAATTTCATGTAATTAAAAAAGAACATTTAAATATTTTTTTGGTTTTTTTGAAAAAATATTTTTAATCATTTTTTTTTCCAATTTTTTTGGTTGTTTAGTTTTTATTACTTTTTTTCTTTTATTATTTATTATTTTAAATATTAATTATGATTTTTTTTGTTGTGTGTGATCTACATGTATTTAATATTTACATTGGTTTTGCATCATCTTATATTTAATTCCCAGTGCACAAATCTATCACATTATGGTGGATAAGAAATGGAAAAGTGAGTGATTTTATATCTTTGTAAATGTTTCTAAATGTTGGCATGCTTTCATTTTGTAAGATTTCCTAAGATGTTTGTTAGAATTTAATGTGATACAATACATTTGCTTGGGTTTCTCAAATGAAAGATGGAATACTCTAGTGAAAATGAAAATAGACAAAATGCTTGAAATTTTCATGAATGAAGTTGAAATGGATAAAAACCCAATCCAAGAAGATTGGTTTTATGGTTGATCATAGGATACAAGAAAAAGTGATTCAAGGGTTGGTTGTACTTTTCCATCTAACTTGGTGGAGTTGATTGAGACATATATTGATCTAGAAGAAGAGTTCGAAGAGTTTGAAAATGCCTTTGAACAAGATGAGATTTTAAAAATATGAAGAAAACAACGTTTGTTCGTTTTCATGAATTTTGAGTAAATCCTTCCATTTTGTTTCAATTTATTAGATTTTTTTCAATCTTTTTTTATTAAAACATTAATAACTAGCTTGAGAAAACCACTTAGAATAACCACTTATTATTAACTTTGTGAAAATGACCTATATGAGAATTGGTTTAAACATTAAAAAAATCCCAAAGATGAAACTTTGATAGGTTCTTTTAAAATAGGGGGAAAAAGTTTAAGAATTGGGTTGATTTTTCAAAATCACCATAAGGACTAGAACCAATGGTTTTCTAAAGAATGGGAGAATTGCCCAATGCTGGTTTTTATCCCTTGGAAAAAACAATACCAACCACATTGAAGAGCTATTCACATAGTTTCAGTAAGCCAGCCAATAAAATGATCAATATCTCCTATCAAACTTATAATGATTATTCAAGGGATCAATGTACTAGAAACTACTATTATCATTTTAAAAAAAAAATAAAAAAAAAGTTTCTACTTGGAAGATTAAATTCCTTCCCAAGGTTCAAAATTTTAAAAATTCAAAAAATGTTTTCCCTCTTAACACCTCCACAACTAATTATTATAAATCACACTATATAGTCTGACCCCAATTAAATTATCCTCCCAAACTTGATAACCTCCCTAATTTGATAAAAACCTTGTTCATGGATGTTATTCCTACTATCTTAAATGATATCCTCTGATTTCTAATGTGTAATAATTTTTCAATTTTTATTTTACTTTTAGAGGTCTAAACATTTGTGATGAACCAATTGTCCAAAAACATTTGGTTTATTCATTGATCCCAAAACTTACGTTGAAATTCTTGGAACACCTTATGTGCATCCCATTGTGATGGCATGGACAAATTTTGACGGAAAAAAATGTTAATTCACCAGATTTTTATTATAAGTTCCAATAGGTAGCCAAGAACATACAAGGATTTTAAAATATTTTTACTTTCATATCTAGTATGTAACCAAATTTGGCTAAATTATTTTGTGAATGGTCGCCACTTCCGCTACATCATAAAATCCTTCAAAACCCATAGATCCCTAGAGAGAATAAAACTTCAAATCATCAAATTTATAGAAAATAGCTCCAACAAATTGTGACATTAAAGGAGGAATCTCATTTTACCTTACATCTTCTTGTGTATGATGGCCACTTGGTGGAGTTTCTAGAAAAACATTGACATTGGTAATTATGTTAAATATTGTGCTATGCTTAAATTATTGGTACAATTAATTAAGATTCATAAGTTTCTGATGCACATTGCCAACCAACACAAAAATAAACAACATAATTTTATTACACACTAATGTCCTTTTTGTTCAAAATCTTAACTCCAAAACATTAACATGTTTTATTTGATAAATATCATTTATCAAAGGAACTTTGATATTGTAATATCCTCCACTAATTGATATTATTTTCATCCACCAACCTTATCATTTAATGAAGGTTACACTAAATATATCACATGGTTTGAGGACAAACTACATCAATAGAAACAAAGGTTACTAGCCCTATCTTTTAGTGGGACATCTAAGCATGCTATGAAATCTTGAATTCACACAAATTAATCAAATATCTAGATCAATTTTGGGGCATCTTGATGTGGCTTAAACAATAACAAGATGACAATGGGGATGATAGCTAAGGGGATGCTAGGTCAACGATGGATGATGTGGTTGGTGACATGTTGATAGGGATGACAAGATGGCAATGAGGAATGATGAGAGAATCTAGGGATGGTGGCCACAACAACCAATGGGAATATTGGGTGGTAGATGGAAGGATGGAAGAAATGCTAG
The DNA here is from genome assembly GCA_963920785.1 of Sphagnum contortum. Taxonomy (NCBI): domain Eukaryota; kingdom Viridiplantae; phylum Streptophyta; class Sphagnopsida; order Sphagnales; family Sphagnaceae; genus Sphagnum; species Sphagnum contortum. The sequence continues at coordinate 2,307,950 of OY987281.1, forward strand.
GATGGATGATGCAAATGGGTTTTTTTTTTTTTTTCCTCCTTTAACAATTTGACGATGGATGAATAATGAAGATAATGTGGTGGATGACAATAATATAAGGATGGTAAAGGCATCAAGCTAGATGAGATGAATAGATTTTTTCTTTGGAAATTTGATGACGGATACGCAATATATGAGCAATTGGGATGATGGGGTGGGTGAGGGTGGTGTTGGGAGGGGGCATTAGAGTGGATGTAATATACTAAATTTGAATAATTTCTAAATTGTTATTATGGTTTTGCAATTTGTTGATGGACAAATAATGTAGACGATGGGGTGGACAATGTGGGTGTCAAAAAGGATTGTAGAGTGGATGATGAGCCATTAAAGAATTTTATGGACAATTGGGGCATTAGGAAGGATGGTAAGGGTGATGAGGTGAATGACGAACATGCCAAAGGATTGAATATAAAAAAAATGCATCCTTATTCTTCCTTATTCTCTCCAACAATTTGGCATCCACCCCATTGAACATTCCAATGTTGTCCTAGTGTTCAGCTACTTGTTTAAAACTTCACAAGGCTGAAAATAATTATAAGATAGGTAGATAGAAATAATGAATAAAAATCACATTTTTGAAGGGATGATGCAGGATGTGCTGAATCTTTTGATGACATGTTCCAAGTGAAGGTACATCCTCCTCACAACTCTCAAAAAAGGGTTATCACTCACCAAAAATAAGGACTATGTAATTTAGTTTTGCTCTAAAGTTTCTAAAATGTCATTAAGTATTAGGGTTGTCAATATGAACATCCTTAAAATATCCTTGAGACATCTTGTCACATTTTTCAAAAAGGTAAATGTTTTTACATCTTCTTTACTTTATCTAGAAATTTAAGTTTTTTTTGTCTAGGCAAAGATAAATTTGCATTTACCCAAACATTGAGACACACCTTAAAATGCTAGGGAAACTAGGAAACAAGGACAAACATCATGGAACATGACAAGAATCCAACATGGTGAAGGGAGCTATGGTAGAATATGAAAACATTTGTCCTTTAAGCAAGCATGTTGTTCTCAATTTGGGTACTTCATTGTCCACCTTGTTGGCCTTGTCACTCATTCATCTAACCGAATTGAAAGAATAAGAAAATTTGTATGCACTTGTCATCCACCCCCAACAACTTTAACTTCCTTCTAGATGCCTCCCATCATCCACCTTGACAGCTTCATCATTCATTCGTTGCTCAAATGTTGCTAAAGATATTATTATTGTTATAATATTTGGACATGTTATTGCCCACCCTAAAGCCCACATTGTCCTTCCTAGCACCCTTGCTATCCTTTTCAACTATCCCATTATCCTCTTTGTTGCTAAGTTGTTGATTTTTAAAAAAAAGTTCTATTTTTTGCATCCACCTCATCGCATTGGCTATCCTTTCAAGTGCCTTCAATGTCCTCATTCACTTTTCCATTGTCAATTTCTCAACATCCCCACCATCCCCTAGGAATCATCCCCATGTCCTCCATAATGTAGATCTTTTAGGATTGTAGTCCACTCTAGGATTGGAGAACATTTCTAGTGTGATATTGGCAACTTTAAGTGCCAAATATTTTAACAATTAGATCATGTTTATGAATTGTTGAAAATTTCAAAAATAACTTTTTCCAACTCAAAAAATATTGCGAAGGATAATAGTTCATATTTAGGAATATTACAATTTTTTGAAATAAAGAAATTAATTGATTATTCAACGGACATGTGTTGAAATGGCCAAGGTATTATGGCATATACCAAAACCCGTTTCTTGTTGGGTTAATAATCAATTTTGAGTTTGAATGGGTTATCAAACCAGGTCTTGATGGAAGTTGAAAAAATTGGACACTTTCATGCAAGTATCATTATGCTTGAAGAGTGACGTCACATGAAAAAAAAGAAAAAAACACTACTGGTTAGAATTAATTTTAAAAAGTTAAAAATTTTCCTTGTTTTTATTAGTTTCATTATGCCTTGGTATTCACATTTTTGAGTGAAAGGTCAAAATTTTGTCAACCCATCATGTGAAATGCATTTGTTAAACATACATGTCACATTGAAATACAAAATGCAAAATAAATTGTCACCAACATAAAATAAACAAATGGAAAACCTGTCAAAAATACTCTGATGGCCATGCAACCCATTTCCAAGCTGAAGTTCTGTAATGGAGTTTGGCAATGGACGGTGGGGTGGTCTTTGGACCATGGACTATGAGAAGAGTGTTGAATAATATGGGAAGCCTGACAGTAGGCTTGAAGTACTGGACGGTTGGCATTTTCACTAGAAATTTTTTTTCCCACCAATGGCCACATGGCGTGGGAAAAACTTCTTTGTACCCAAAAAAAGTACCCAGAATAGTTCCTCATTACCTTGGGAGTCCTTTCCCCAGTCATCATCTGCATGATCTTGACACTCTCATCTGGGGGTCGGAGCATGCATTAAAAAACACGTGTGCTGTTCTCTCAGCCTCTAATCGCCTCACTTTACGGATATTAATGTGTTGAAGTCAAATGAACGGTTGGGGTTTAGTATATTCATGACAATTTTTAGCTCTAACTCCAACGTGCTCAAGGTCACCAAAGACCGACAGTGTAGTTGGTGTTCTGAAATATACCATAAACTATGAAACAATTGGTACCCAAACTAGTTTTTCCACCAATTTTGGTAGTAAACTGAGTTTCATCTCCTGTTTCCTTTTCCCTGAGCGCCTGGTACATATATTTTCACAGCTCCTGTCTGTACAACTACTATAATTATTCCGGAACCTTGTGCATTGAATCCTGAGTTTCAGCATTTCATACTAAGATATGATAAAATTTCCTTACTTTGTGGATACCACTCAAAGAGGGGATCGGGTTGAAAAAGAGGGTGACTTTACTGTCAACTCGGGTAGTCCAGTAATTATTGTTATCTCAGTTGCTAACGCTACTCCATCACTAGGTTCCAGAAAATGGTGATTGGGCAGCATACATGTGATTTGACCATTATGCCCTTACACAAGTACTTTTGTACTTACCTATGTAGGTACTTACATACCTACTTGCATTGGTAGTGTGAAGTATAGGGTTTACAGGACAGGTTACCACCTTGGTAACTCAGTTGTGGTTGCTCCACAACTGTCATTATAGAGGTCTCCGATGGAGGATGCACTTGTGAGGCCTTGGATGAACTAGCACCTATACTACCTAGTACCATGGCAAATATACTTCAGTTTTTTTTTTTGATGTTGCTTCTTCTAATCGTTATGAATATCATACCCCTATACTAAATCAGGACCTCTATGTATAAATTTATCATTTCTCAGGTTGAATACCGCTATGAGTGGCCGCACTCAAGAAGGTGCGGGTCCCAGAACGGGTGGTGGTTCACCCAATGCACCCTGGCCCACTTGTGGTGGTTAGAGGAAACCCCCAAAAGGGGAGGGAGGCAGCAGCCCCATCAAACATTAAAGAAATCCAAGAAATACAAGGGGGGCAAGAAGCACCACACGATGGTGACGCAATCAACCCCAAAGATGCCTAAGTGGCACCATTCCGCCCTAAAGGCTTGATCAATCTTAGCTTGAATACTAGGGTCCCGGGTGGTCGTTAGGTCACATGATCCAGTTGGATTAAGTGACATGTCAGAATTTAGTAAACTCACGAGTTTTGTACGAATCACAACTTAGAGCATCTCCACCCCAAACTGTAAAGAACTCCTCCATGTTAAAATAGATTAGTGCTTAATGATCACTGTCCCCACCCACAAATATACCAATCAAATATTGGTATACACGGTCATATGCACCCTAATCTAATGAATTGGGCCAACTAGTAGCCTAGCATCCATAAAATGGCTATCTTAGGAGCCGGTTCCAACCACATAGCCTAAGGTAGGTTCGAATATTGTTTATACAAATCTCCATAGAACTTTCTAAATGTTTTGCCTTCCTGTAAATTTGAAAAGCGACCATCTATTTTGAACTTAGCCCTTGTGTTTCAACGCCCCTGGTCTTGAGGCTTTACCCACTTTCTTTGTTACCTTTTTTTTTTTGTTTTTGTTTCTGTTGTTGAGTGTTGCAACTTGCAAAATGGCCTCCCAAGCCTAAGTAGCGGTGTACTTCTGCTCCGTCCCGACACCCCTACTGTAGTATAGACATGCGGTTCGTGTGTGTTTTACAGGTGTTGAAATTTGGGAATGGGCTCTGGGGCAGTGCGTACCTACCTATTCGGGATGCGATTCCAGCTCGTATATTCCCTGCCATCGACCATAGATCAAACGCCCTTCTATATACTCCTCTGCCATAACTATCAGTAGAGAACTCTCTGCAGTGCATGCAGAAGGTTGTTCTGCAGACGATTCTGCAGATGATGAAGTCTGGAAGTGCTGCAGAGTAAAAGTTGTGCAGATGACGGAGTCAGGAGTGGGTGCAGAGTAAAGGTTCTGCAGATTATCGAGTCTGGAATTGGTGCACTAGAGTGAAAGTACTGCAATAGCCTACACCTAGTGAGAGTCTGTCTTTGTGCTTTTGGCGTTAGTCACTAATTTTCAGTTACAGCTGCTGCTGTTATTAGTGTCTTTGGGAGAACCTAGCTGGGTCATTGAACAAGAATTCCGTGTTTGCGATATTCTTGTTCTGGTCGAGTGTAAGAGGGTTATGCATCTGCAGTGTAACTTTTCTAAATCCCACGAAGGAGTCTTGTTTCCAGCTTTCGAAGATGGTAGATGCGGGAAGAGAGAAATGGAACCGTTCTGGATCCGAGCAGCGTAAATGCAAAGGGAAGCTGAAGCAGTTGCTGCAAGACGTCGTCATTGCGAGCACTGAGGAGCCGGACCGTAGTGTCTGTACATCAAGACTGCATCTGTGTGGTCACGTTGCTTCGGGTTCAGATTCTCACGAGGCCGGAGTCGATCCAGATTTAGTTGGAGGATCTCTCGTGCAAGTAGACGATCCGCCAAATGACGGGCCTCAGGCGCCTGCCGAAGAAGATGCTCACTTTGATCTAGATCACGGTCTCAGCAAGGAGCTGCGAGCGGTTGATTGGGACCTAGAAGCCTGGGGAGATCTCACAAACGAATCTAAGAAACGTGCCGGCAAAGGTCCCGATGACTTGAGGGTCCACACTCCGAAAGGTGACTGTGCCGACGTCTGGAGTGCCTCATGTACTCGAAAAAATGAGCGAGGAGGCCCGAGTACAGTTGCTGCTGCTGAATCTCCAAAAGGAGAGAACGTTGAAGAATTTCCAAGCCTTGCGATGGGAGGCGGAGGGAACAAGCCGGACGCCAGTCAGTTTGGGAGGATCAATAGCTGCATCCATTTCTCATGAGCCTGATGATAATGCTTTTACACTTCCTCTCAAGTGTGCAGTTGCGATCAGAACGTAGAGGAAACCACAGCAACAGAGAGACACCGATAAGCCGAAAATGTGGGCGTCTGGTCCAGAGATGATTTAAGACTTTCCAGAACCAACAACAACCTTTTTCCTCGTATTCTGAACTCCTTGATATGCTTCCTGTAGCTTCTAACGCAGCGCTTCCTTGCCTTACTGCTCCCTTGTGCAGACTCCTTACCACACTGCATTCTCGCTTTTACATTTCAGGGTTGATTCCAAAGGAGAGAGAGAGTAGGTACGTTCGGGATGGGTTCTTCCGTTGCTGCTTCGTTCTTTTTCTATCGATCCCGCTATCCTCCTCCTCCTTCGTACCCGGAGAACTCACTCGCTGTATGTAATTCGCAGTCTAGAATTTGGAGTTGGTAGTCTGGTACTGCTTTGATGTTATAACTGCAGATCATGTGTTTGCTGGATTCTCGTTCAAATTTCGGTGATGTCTGTTTTTGTGCGAGAACTCTTTTTGTTTAAAATCCGTCTTTTTGCGCATATGTTCCTTGGATTTTATGGCTCTCTCGAGATGGCAGCATTCAAATCTCGCTTCCTTTCTTTGGATCTGCACAAATGGAATGTATCATCATGTCCCATGTGTGCAGTAGTATTTTTTTAAGAATTTTTTTAATGTGGCTAAGTGGCGATCATCCATAGGAAGATTAAAGTAGCCAAATCTGGTTGAAATAATATATATACCAAGTGCGAATCTTTAATTAACATTCTAAATTTATGGCTATAAACCATACATAGACCAAGTGTGAATCTTTCATTAACCTTCCATATTTATGGCTACACACCAAAAACCAAATATAGACATCTGGCAATTGCTGCTATTTTTTCTCTCACTTCTGGCTATTGAGTTTCAGCAGTAGAAAAAAAAAGCTTGCCTGTGTGTAGGGTTTTCGTTTGTCATTGGGAATCAAGTAATTGACCTCCAAAAGACGTCTAATTTGAGTCAAGCTTAAAAAATTTCAGGGTAATGCCCCAGGGTGAGGAGCATTCCGGAAATAACAGGCTTTGGACCAGTCGGCTGAACATGAGGCAAAATTCATCATGAACACAATCATCTGCAGATCATGAGCGGGTAGGATGAGGAGGGTTCTAACACGCACTCTTTAGGAATGGGATGGATAGTTCTAACATACGCTCTTTAGGTAGAGTGTAGCACTTGAGAGTGGGTGTAAGATCCCTCCTCTTTGCAAACTCTTTGCAAAGAGCGATATTCATGCATACAACAAGGTGTCCTTTGAGTACCATAGGAAATTTCTCTTAGCCATTTCCACATATGTTTTTGGCATTTTCTAGTCAATGGGTCCTAAGTGTAAGCAAGTACTATGGAACGTCATGGGCATAAACCATTCCGTCCAGGAAGAGCTGTGTAAGGACAATTTGGAAGGGGCCAGCCATGGAAATTTTCTGATTGGCTAGAATTGGGCATGCCCAGGATATTCCATGTAGTTATTCTTTTGTTATAGATATATATATTTTTTAATTCTGCCCCGTCAGAATTGTTTGGTGAACAATTCTTTCAACGTTGTTCTGTGTGCAGAATGATTTGCAGAATCAAACTACAATTAAGGCAGAAAAGACTTGTACAAAATAATAAGTGGGTTTACACACTTTTTTTCTTCTTATTCGCCCTGCCCCTCCGACGCCGGACTAATATAGATGATGAGGTTGTGATGAGGTCGTCATAGTGAGGGGGCCCAAAGTGACATGAACTTTGCTGACTTGGTGGGGCTTAAGTGATAAAGGGCAGAAAAAGACTTGTACAAAATAGTAAGTGGGTTTACACACTTTGTTTTCTTATTTGCCCTGCCTCTCCGACGCCCGATTAATATAGATGTGACAAGCCAAGATAAATATGTAATGTTGTAATGAAATGAACCGAGGATAAATGAAATGCAGGTGTGGTAAGATGAGCTAATGATTGATTGCATGCCCTAGACTCGCACATGAGTGAAAACGTGTGTGCTCGTGATATTTGAAGATGCATTTATTAGAAGTGAGACAAACTTTTGCTCGTAGGTTGTCGTCATAGTGAGGGGCCCAAAGTGACATGACTTGACTTTGCTGACATGGTAAGGCATGAGATGTTCTTTTCCAGTTCTTTAATGAGCTCCAACTATGCTCTGTATGTGACCCACCACATCCAAGTTCAGTTCTTTACTTTTTTCCAACCCACCCAATCAAACTAAAGCCAGGACTGCAATTAGGTGGGAGACTACTAATAGCAAACCATCTGGACCAATCACTACGGTTGGCCAATCAGAAACGGGGAGGAGCAGTCAGATCGTAGTACTAGAATCTGCACACCATATTTTTAGAAATCTGTTGTGGTCAGCATCCTGTGAAAAGACGCTGGGAAAGAATCATTTTGCTGAGCCAAAACTTTTCCCCATCTAAGGCCCCCTTTACACTAGGAGTCAGGGCCATTGTTGAACCCAAATCCAGCATTCCCACGGGTGCAAAGTTGAAATCAGCCCCAAGGGCTTTACACTAGGAGTCTAGGCTGAAAATAGAAAAAAAACTTTTCAAGCTGCCCTAAGTTACTAATAAATGCTGAACTTGATGGCCTTGTATTGGCCCCAAGGCTGAAAAAAGGATACCATCAAATTTGGGCGGCCAATTTGCAACCCTTGGGGCCAAAGTTCCAGCATTTATTAATATCCTGACGTCAATGTTCTAACATTTATTAGTAACTAGGCCCTAGGGGCCAATTTTGCAACCCAAAAATGCTCAAAGTTGGCCCCAAGATTTTTTGGCCCTGACTCCTAGTGTGAAGCGGGCCTATAATTTTATATTCCTGAGCCACATACTGAGCACCTTTGGAGCTGCTCTTATAAACTCATAGTGGATCCTATTTACTGTAATGTTTTGAAATAAGCAGAACTGATCATTCATTGATTCTGATTTTTTTCAAAGAACCATATCTGATGGGTTCTTAAAATTTCAAAGAACTGCACAACACTCATAAATATGGGAATCAGGATGCAAACATCAGAGGAAAGAATTGCTACTCAACACCAATCTTTTACACCCATTTCATTAACTCTGCACCCATGGACACCCTGAGCTCAACAAAACCTTTCACCAAGAGAACATTTTGAGTAGACAAGGGGAGGGTTGGATGATCATAATACCTAAGCACTGAAAATTGTCTGAATAAGCATAATGAGTAAATTAAACTTTTCATTTTTTCTACAATCATTTTTCCCTTTAAAAAAATGTAGATCTAAAATAAAAACCGTCTAAAGTGATTTATAATTAATTGTGAATTTATAAAGAATTGTGATAGGGGTACCCTGTATTGTTAATAGGCTCCCTTGTGACCAATGGGTCTAATAGTTCAAATCCTCAAAAGATGGTATTTCATATGATCAAAAAAGGATCCTGAAGCCACATGTTGGGTTGGATGTCAATATCCTATGAAGTTACTTTACACTAGATATTAGTGCTTAATGCAAGTTTAACTTTTTGAACCTATGAAATACTTAAATTGAATCAAGGGTAGTTAAGTATCTCATTGCATGTGATGTTCACCTTAATTAATATGGTGGAGTTAACATTTGCATCAAAGGATGACCTTGCATATGTGTTTGTGTATGCAATATTAAGGAAAATATCAGTTGCACATGGGATATTCTTCTTTTATTTAGGAATAGGTCAGAGGTTTGGAGTGAATTATAAAATTTGTAGCGACTTGTGTGATCCTAAGGTTGGGTGGAGAGCTTGTTGTAAATGTGTTTTAATCATCTCTAGTCTTTTGTTGATCCATAATCAGTTTTTAACATGGTGTAAGAGCTTGGTTACTCTTGTAAAAAAGAGAACTTGAGTTGCATTCTATAATTGTTCATTGAAAACTTTTGGAGTTTTGAATGTTTTTTTTTTTTTTTGACATGCTTTTAAACAAAATCGTGGCATTTAGGCTTGATTTTGAAATTTTTAAGAAATTAATGACAATAATTTGCATACTTGGAATATGAAGATGGAGCTTCTTCAACATGTAGAATAATTTGTGGAAGATCATTTCAAGAGAGTTATTGTCAATAAAAAATGAATTTGGAAAAATTATTTGTGAATGAGAGATTTAGGACCATCATTTGTTCATGAAGAAAGACAAATTGATTCATGGTACAATGTTCTTAAATGTTGTTGAATTTTTCTCAGTTGTTTAAGATGTAGCACATTCAAAAAGTGCAAAAATGTTTGAAAAAACATATGTGCAACATTTGTGAGATGACATGTTTGCAGTAGATTAAAATTAGGTCCAGACCTCTACAATCTTAAGATGAAGGAAGAGACTTTGGTATAAGCTCACATCAATAAGCTTAACATGATTCCCAATTAGGTGAAAACCATTGATCATTTAATTTTTAATATGGTTTTAACATTTAATATTTTAAGGAACTTGTCACCTTCTTTCCATACATGACTTGGTATTTTCACATGATACACATGTTGATGAATTTTTTATGAAGTTAATAGAAATATCCACAAAATGACCCCCTTTTGAGCCCTTTTTTCATTGCAAATCCCTCCTTCAAACTCTAACAACTATTATTTGTAAAGTAATGAAATTTAATTAAACATGGGTACAAAATGCTAAAATTCAAGATTAAATGCATGAGATTCAAGAATATTTAAAGCTATAGTGCAGATAGTAATAATAGTGATTGGTTGAACACAATCAAGAAAACAAGATAGGGTGAAATTTGGTCAAAATTTCGATTTCACCAAAATTGAGGCTAATATGAGTTTCCATCCTTGTTTAAGCCTAATGTGATTTTGTTCATTAAAAAAAAGAAAAGTCATTCCATGTATGACCAAATAGGCTATTTTTTTAATAAAAAAATTAATGTTAAAAATTATCGCAACAAAAATCTTAACAAAAATTCCTCAAGTAGAATAAGTTGTGGGGGCTTGGTCCATTTTTCAATGTGTGACAACTTTGGTCAAATATCAATTAAAAGTTGACACGATTAAGGAGTTGGATGTCCCTTGCAATGTATGGACTAGGGAAGGACATTAATATTTATACAAAGAGATTGGTGTTTTTTTCCTCTATGTTTGGATCAATGTTTTTTTTTGTTTTGGAAAATATGACATTTGGCTACTAATTCAGCCCTTGTGGTGCTAAACCAGCCATTGGGGGAATAAGATGGAAATTTAGCTGGTTACAAGATTTTTTTAAAAATAATCTTTTGGCGAAAGAATAAGGGGAAATGGAGTTCAATTAGGTGATTAATTTTTTTACAAGGTGGCTATTTTTGGTTACACAAGTCAAATTGTTGTAAGATTTATGACAAGTTTTGCCAATTCAAAAAAAGGAAATTTAAACAACTTTTTAGTGAACTATGGAGATTTCAAAGTCCAACTTCAATTTCCATAGGTTCAAAGTTCAATAATCAGCCAAATGGACAACAAAAACATGGACCATGTAAAGAGAACTTAGAAAACATACAACTTTGAATCTTGAACATAACCACATTGCTCAAAATTCACTACAACAAACTAATGATCCATTGACCACATACACATAAGTTGTAACATAAACTAGAAATAAAAAACAAATAGTCACTTATGAGGGAATTGAACCCTTTAAATTGCCCACTACAACATAAATGGCAATGTTAATAAAACAAAACATAAAAGCCATATTAGAATCATCTCATGAAGACATAAGAATAAAAACATAAACTTGAAAAAAAATGTGAGTTGCAAATAAAAAAATGGTATCCATGTGGGATTCACTAACTTCATTTACACAAAAAAACTAACAAACAATTATAACTTGCAAGGTTGGTAAAACCTAAGGACAATACCAGCTTCAGCATAAAAAACTGTTGAGCTCAACTGAGACTCAAGCACTTTAAACCTAAGCTCCCACACCATATCAATGATGTTTTGCACACCATTGCTCATATGTTTTTGCATATGGAAAATCATGCAAGGTGTAAAATTTTCTAGGAGAACATTCTAACCATTAAACCTAATATAAGTTTATAGTAAGTTGATTGTGTAACTTGGATTTGTAGAATGTTAAAAAGTTCAAGACCATACCAAGGACTTATACCATGACAATCTCAACCAACTAGAAATATTATGGAAATGAAAAAATAAACATTTTGGATGTGGAAATTTTTTGTGAAAGATGTGTAAGTGGATTCACATCAAGTAGCTTAACCATGGCAACACATGCAATGATTTCATGGCCAACTTGAACAAAGATTGTTGAATGTCAAGGGGAGTTGTTAACAATGCTTTAGGGACCCATACATCACTATTGCCCAATTTCTTGGGGTGGTAGAGGGAAACCTTAATATCACATCTAAATGTTTGTTGAAGCTTTTCTCCACATCAAATTATAACTAATATTGTTGGTACAACACAACCACACTATCTATGATGCCACAAGTAGGGAATCTGTTTTACAACTTCTCGACAAGGCATTCGACAACTACTACAACCCACATCCAATTTGTTAATTCAATTCAATTGAAAAGAAGTGGAAAATATCAAAATTCATGAAGTAAAACACAAAGTGGGTTAATTTAGGGTTTAATTTGAACATTGTGCCTCCACTTGAGTGATAGTTCTTAACATAGACTTCCTTTGTCACATAAACAATTTCACAAGTTTGCATATTAAATTGAATAGCCCAAATGTGTTATTGGTTAACATCAAATGAAAAATGTTCCATTTTAGTGTTCAAATTTGTCATCCAATGCATGATTATTGAATCATGTTTAGCACACAACAAAGATTTATAAGCTTCAAATCCATCAGATTGAATTTCATGTTCAAGTCTATGTATAATTCATATATCTCCCCTTGGCACACTTTTGATATTGCCACAAAATCGTAAATGAAAACATCCCATAACTGACTAAATTTGATCAAGTTATGAATAGACTATAACAATGGAAAAATACAACAAGTCCCAATAAAATCTACACATCACAAAGAAGATCAAAATTCGCTTTTGCCTTTTCATTGGTAGGACCACCAAAAGCCATCTTCATCAATAATGTTTTGTCTTTTGCCATAACAGGTCAAGCAAGGGACAACATAGATATCTAGTGAATTTTCACATTTTTCAAAATCTTGGCCCCCATAAGCTTTATCAATTTCATAAATTCCAAATGCTTTTTAGGACTTTTGAAAAAATAGTTGCACAAGGTTTGAAGCAAAATTTCAATTTTGTTCACCATTTGCAAATGTGACAAAGTCTAAACTACAAGGTTAGTTGTATGAGCCATACAATGAACCCCCATGGAATGTGGAACCCAACCATCAACAATTTGTTTTGTAACACTTCACTTGGTGCTTTAGAAAACAAAAACCCCATTCGCACCAAAGGTCATGAACATTTCACCAATCAAATATTTTGTGAGACCTTTTTCATGTATTAGAGCTTGCATTAGGATTTGAATTAAATTATCAATACCTGATCCTACCACCACACATTCGAGGGAAAGGAGGATTGGTATTTTCAACCAATTTTAAACCACATATGCATGAATTGACAACCAACTCTAGTTGTCAATGGTAGTAACTTCATCACAAGTAAGTGACAAGTAATCAATTGTTCCAACAATATATTTTCTTACCTCCAAAACAATGCCATGCGTGTGTTGAACCATAGCCTAACATGTTGTCTCTATCCAATGCATTTTGGGGTTCTCTTCAAAATTCAAAAAATCAAGTAAGTCCCTGTGATCCTCATATTCAAGCATAGGTCTACAATGTTTTAATGTGTGGAACAATGTGGCAAATTGAACCGATTTCTACATTTCTTACTAGTCAAGTGCATTAATCACTTGTTGCAAAACAAATTCCTTGCCTTTGGAAGCATAAGTAGATTCATTCTTGCTATGCTCACTCACCTTTTTTCACCCCTTTCATAGGTTTATCAGCCTTCTTTCTATTGAAATGTTTTTAAAGTGTTTAATCCCATTTGAAAAGCAATAATTTATCTTTATGCTCAACCTTTAAGCAAAATTTGCACTTCATTATGTGCACACACAACCATCAAACCCCATTTGCAATTCAACCCAAGGCAACTTGGCTACCCATGATTCATAAGCCTTTTGTTTTATTAACCTCTGGTGGTGACATTGAAATCTACTTCTTACAATTTTGGAGAGTCAATGCTAAAAATAGCTATAGGAGAGGTGATGCACTTAAACATATCATAAAACATTCAGTAGCAAGTTACTTACCTTTCAAGGCAATAAGTTCACAGGAAGATTGATGTCGACCCTTACTAGTTGAAGCCACATCACATGTTGGAAGAAGGGTGCCATTGCTAGGGTTGCAAAAGTCGTAGAAGTATTTGAATTTGAAGTTTGGGGGTGATTTAAAAGGCAACATCTTCAAGTAGAGTTGAAAGAAAAGAACAACAATTAAATACAAGATTTATACAAGCACAAATGTGCACGACAAACCCACAAAAGCTAAAGGAAACCCCAAACAACTAGAACTGACAAGTCGATGACACAAAAATTTACAAGTGACCAAAGTGCAAAACAAAGTAAGTAAACTTTGAAATATGTTCAAGTTTCACAAATCAGAAAGGTTCAAACACACAACAAAATGCAAATTAGGATTAATGCACTATGCATTTTGTATTATCATGAATGCAACTTACACCATACAGAAAGGTTGGAAACTTGGAACTACAGTGGATTTGTTGTAGTATATGTACCTGAACAAAAATGTTGCAAAATGTTTGTAGCCATAATGATGTTGATGGAACTTGGGAATTGGGATTTTGATTTGACTTCAAGTTCCAACATCCAAGTTCCAGTGCAAATTACAAATTGCATTTCGATTTGCCCATGATCTAGTGTACTTCACGCCCATAGATTTGGTCACTCTAGAGTCTAAGACATAGATTTTGATATTTGAAATAGATTGCCATGCTTAATGTTCAATGGTCAAAAGAAATCAATGCCCACACATGATACGATTGAGAATCAATAAACTCCATATTCACATTTAGCTTTGAAGAATGGAAGAGTGAACCTTGAAATTTCAAAAAATGAAAATCAGGCAAGAAGCTTCCAACTTCTAAGGCCCAGGAGGCCAAAAAAACCCAAAAATTAGAAAAACCAAAGTTTCAGTTGTAATTTGTAAATGACCTACAAATCCAAGGCCTTTCAAGTTTCGAACTACAGATTTTGTATTCGTCATTATAGACTCCATATAGTGGCTGCTGGCAATGTAAAGAACGAGAAGGAGCAAGAATGGAGAAAGAGTTTCATGTGGAAGAAGGAAGATTTGGTGAACAGCCAAGATGCAAGGGGAAAAAGTGGCAAAATCCAACAATCTACATAGCTAGGTACTCAACTTAAGGTTTTATTTGGAGGTGTTTTGGTGATTTGCCGACATTGTTCCATTGCTAGACTGGTGAAAGTTTTCACAAATGATTAGAGTTTTAGGCAACCTTTTAGGGTGTCAAGATGCTTTTAGACGAAAAATGCTAGATTTCACCTTTAAAATCTAAGCTTACATGTGCCAATCCAATTTTTTTGGAGAAATTTGGTGATTTTTTGCCCGAAAAAAAACACCAGTTTGGATGTGACCAAGATTTCTTTTGAGGATTTTGTGATGCAGCCAAAGTCACAATCATCTAGAAAATAAGTTAGCTAAATTTGACTAAATAATTGTTATGAAGGTAGAAAAAAAAAATCTTTTTATATTCTTGGCTACCTTCTGGAAATTATCATAAGACTTTGGCAATTTGGAATTTTTAAAATTAAAATCTGGTGGATTTGGGCCATTTTTCCCATTAAAAAACCTTTGTACAAGTTGAAATTATATATTTCAAGTTGAAATTTGGAGAAAAATCACCACTTAAAGAAACATTGGATGTGACCACAATGTACCCTCACAAACCATGCCAAGGCCCCACCCAACTTTCCAAATTGCTACAAAGCTCCCAATGAGGCAGAGTGCACGTGTCATTTCACAACTTTTGGACCAACAAAGCAAAAAATATTGAATTTCAAATGATTTTGATTTATGGAAATTAATTTTTTAAATTTAAAAGATTGTTTCCAGTAATGAAAATTAGTCTTTAAAGGTCCTATAAGGAGTCTGAAGTTAAGCCCACTTCAATTAGAATTAGTATTGGGATGGGTGGGAGATGTTTAATGTACTTGGGCCAATGCTGCAACAGGGGCCGGGTAGTATGTATGGATGAACCTAGACCCTATGAAGCAACCAGCCAATTGTGGCTTTCCACTGCAGATTATGTAGGCCAAGGAAATACATATTTGCTATTCATTGAGGCTGATTAAGGCTAGGACGTATCCAAACTTTGGTCTGTACAAGTTTGAACTACCTGTAGGCTATTACCACAATTACCATAATCTACCCGGTTTGTGTTAACCGAGCCCATGTTTTAATACATTGTTAATTACATCGAACATTATGGACCTCTGGAATGTTTTGCATCAACAATCATGTCAATGCACTTGAAATGAGAGAAAAGTCTCTTGAGATGTTTTTTGCACAATAACTGACCTTAACACAACACTAGATGGTTCTCAAGTTGGGTAGTTTGAAGGGCAACTTTGGTTTCCGAAGTTTCCACTTGCTCTGGTATTTTGGAGGTCTTTTGGTGTTCTCCCTGATTCCATCTTCAGGATTGGCACATCACAAAAAGTAAAATAGAGCACAACTGCCGACGATTTATATTCAATAGTTTATTGTGTGTAAAATCTTAGTTGATATGGATAGATGGTGGAGAAATCTATTACACTTTGGAAGGAGCCCTTGTAAGACCCCTTCTCCACAACATGTTTTAAATCTTGTCATGTAAGCAATATCTTGCCTGACAAAGCTTGGGCCCCATCTAGTTGAAATTTTTTCAGTGCATGATGACTTACCAAGTGTCAAACATGTAATGAACCTTCAAAGGGCACTTGCAGGTAAACAAGAAAAATCTTTGGAATGATTTTTGTTTATAATATTTGTTGAACTGGAGGTGCATGCATAGAGACACATTCTGGAAGATTTGCTCAGTTGAACATGTCACTCTACCAGTGTTGCCTGGTAATTGAAAAATGACCCAGCTATCAATAAGGGTTTCAATCCAGTTATTGATAACTTACCAGTCAATTTTTAAATTTTTTTATAACCAGATAATTACCTACCTGGTCAGGTATATAAAATTATAATAATTGGGAAGATACTTAACTAACAGTTATTGAAATTTTCAAAAATCTGATAACTTAACTGAATGTTGAAATTTTCATCCACATAGATTATTATTGTGTAGGTTATTACAGACAAAATCCTCAAACTTATACTACCTGGCCATTAGCTACCCGGTTACCAAGGCAGTTATTTGATAACTGGTCCCTTGTGCATAACAGGTCGTTACTACTCAAAGAATCATTGACCAAACTAATAACCAAGGTTTTTTCTTTTTACCATGAAATTGATACATGATGGTTTCAACTTTTTTTTTGGAAAAAATAATTAGATATTAATAACCTGTATGGTCCCAATTTCTTCCGCCAGTTTACTTCCCTACTGCTTCCATCCATCCATCCATCTACCACACATCCACTTTTCCATTAGCACCTCTCCACCAGGCATCATCCTGTAATGTGTAATGAAATCAGCCTGGCTAATATGTCATGTAAAGCCCTTGGAGCGGGGTGGTGGTGTGTAGTCCATCTCCAAGCTCACTCCAAGCCTCAAGACCTTTACCTATCCTTCCATTTTCATGAAGGATTGATTGTTCCACATGGCTATTGTTTTATTCTCATGTACCATGGTACAAACCAGTGTTGGGCTGTTCTTTATTTTAAAAAAGAACCTCCAGTTCCAGTTTTAAGAATTAAATTACAACTATCTCAGTTCTGATTGCACACATATAAATGGAACTCAGAATTTGTTTCCAAGTCCAGTTTTTCACAAAACAATTCTGGTTCTGATTCCAATTCTGAAAATCATACCCACCCACTTTTGGTTTGGTTCTTACTAACCCAGATCACAACCAGTGGTAAACTATTAATTGTTTTTCAAGGACATGTATTTTGGTTCCAGTTCCCTACATAAATAGAACCAGGAACAATTCCAGGTCCAGTTCTTAAAAAAAATAAAGTCTGACTCCAGTTTTGGTTGTAAAAATCAGACCCAGTTCCAGTTTGGTTCTGAATGCGAAAGTGGGTATGCAGCCCCCTAAAACCCTCATTTATTGGCTCTGCCTCTCAGGGAGAGACTCCATAACAATATAGAGTTCATTTGGTCCTAGATTATTATTATTTTCCATTTTGTGATGTAGCCATAATGATCATTCATAAGAAGAATGAGCCAAATTCGGCTCTAAAAAATGTGACAGCAAAGGCATTTAAACATCCTTCTATAATTTAGCTACCTATTGAAAATTCATATAGAAACTGATGACTTTTACAAATTTTAGATTTGATTTTCAGAAATTTGCAATTAGATAACATTTGTGGGCAGTAAGGTGAGATGGTGTTCCTTTATTTGAAGGCTTGGAAACAGACGAATAGAGCCTAGTTGAAACAAAGAAACCTTTTTTGGCAGTGCCATTCATGTGTACAAGATTGCCCTGTGCAGGCGACCAAGATACTAAGAGCCACTTTAGATGATGGTCCAAGATTCAAGGTCCAATGAAATAGAGCAATCCTATTGGATGAGAGCCATAAATTGAGTCCCTGGCCTCTGGATGAGAGTCCAAGACCGAAAGGTGGCCAATCCAGGCTCAACCTACATGGAACCATTTTGGAGAGAAAATCGATTGGTTGGGACCCAGAAGGAAAAGCTAATAGGGAGAGCTCTTGATTTGAAAAACCAAGATTGCAAGCTAGGGTCCAAGGCAAGGTCTCCAATTTGCTTCAAATGGGTCCGAACTTGCTCCTAGGAATTTGGACTCTGGACCCATCTAAAGTGGGCCTAAGGTTCTAACAACACCACGACTCCCAGACCGCATTTTTAACCTTGGTTTGAAATGGCGTTCGAACTTGGCACTCGCTGTGGAAGAATCAACAAAGAATGCCCAGTTCTTCACACTAGATCACTACGGCAGCGGCAGCGGCAATAGACTTCACTTGAGGACGCTAGATCGCCACGTGCGTCGTCGGCACTGGCAGTTGAGATTTATTTTCTGTCCAATCCAAATCTTCCCGTACGTCGGCAGCCGACAGACAAGACAATCGAGAGATCCTCTTCTCACGGGTTGCTTTGTTTCCTCTGTTCCTTCAACCAATGAAAGAGAGCTTTCCTTTTGTGTGCAAATGATCATATCGTCCTCTCTTTGTGCTTGCAAGAGTGACAGATCCAGTGGACTATGAGCGACCCATTGTGACAGATCTGTAGTATGAGTGATCCATTGCTTGATGAGAGTGTTACCGTATGAGAGCAACTATGTTGGTATAGTTAGGGTTAATCTGGTGGGGTGTCTTTGTGATACCTCTTCGCGAAGAGCTGCCGTTTTAGTTCCTGATGCTCTTGAACTGGAGAATCGAGGGTCAATTTGAGAGGGCTTTTACAGCTTTAGTATTACTCTATTAGTCTAACAGAGCTTTGGGAGTAGCTAGGGTTTTAAGATGGTAGATGGGGGGGGATCAAGTTGGAATTGTCCTGGTTCCCCTAGCAATAAACTCAGAGAGAAACTGAAAAAGTTGAAAGACAAAAGAGTTGGTAAAGAGCCGGATGCTTGTGTCTATGCCAGACTTGAACCGTGTGGTCAGTTTGCCTCAAGTTCAGATTCTCACCAAACCCGAAATCCTGAAATTGTTTCGGAAGTTCTGCCAACTGACGTGCATCGTGATGATGCCGAGCAGCAAGGTGTCAAGTTTGATCTGGATTATGCTCTCCGACAGCCGCTTTGTGCAACTGATTTGGATCTGAAGGAGTGCCCCAGCGATCACACTGCGGGAAACAGAGAGCTCAAGTCTGGAGGACTCAAGTTCAGAGACACTGCGGGAAACAGAGAGCTCAAGTCTGGAGGACTCAAGTTCAGAGGGGTGAGGAAAAGGAAAAATGCCAGCTCATTCGTAGCAGAGATTCGCGTGTCAACCAAGAAGAGAATCTGGCTGGGATCCTACGAAACAGCTGAACTAGCTGCTCTAGCACACGATGTCGCCACTTACCTGCGTGCCACCTACTTAAAAGGTACAAACCCTCAATATAACTTCGACAGTTCTCGATCCTCTTTTCCTCCTTCAAAAGAAATCTCAGATCTGAAAACTGATGAGGAAAAATGGGCTCTCATCAAAAAGATTGCAGGAGAGTTTGCAAAAAAAGTAGGCCGCCGCTAAACCTTCTTCCGGTTCTACGTTCCGGTTTTTCGCTCTGTTGTATCATCTTTCTTCTCATAGATCTATCTCGGTGGCCTCTCTTCACTCTTCACGCCCGGATTTCCTATGGAGTGGTTCCACATATCCCTTCCATCTCTCCTCCGAAACGAGTGGGGGCCCTCAAGATGGTCATGGTGATGGAGACCTTCTGCTAGACCCTAAAAGCCCCTGTAGACGCTGCCTCCTTATGAACATACACTGCATTGTCTATGTACAATATACACAGTACATACTTTCTCCTCCTCAAAATGGGGCCTCTTCTTCTATACACCGTGTTTTTTATCATTTATGATATTTCAGATTGTCAAATTGTTTGGCGAGATACAAATTTCTTTAGCTCGTAGGACTTTTATTGATGAAACGCTGCAAAACTCTATTATCTATTAAAATTGTCATTTCCTGTGTCTTGCATTGCAAATGTCATAGGTATTCAGAATTTGGAGCTTATGCCTTTAATTTGGAATGAGCAAGGTTTATAACATAGAATGATCTTGCTATGTTATAAACCTTGCTCATTCCAAATTGATGAGCAAGATCATTCCTCCCCCCCCCCAAAGCATGTTACTAAGTATAAAATTGACATGATTTTATTAATACAAAATTTCCTGTGATACTTGACGGGTATCATGGAAAAAACTGACACAAGGCATTTTGGAAAACAGAATGCCCATGCATGCAGGTGTGTCCCTTTCCAAAATGCCCCACATTACTCTCTATAAGCATATCTCCAAATACACTAAGAAAATTATTGGAGGTTTTATGGATTTTGTAATAGCATGGTTGTAACTTTCCTTTATCAACTAAATTTGTATAAAGGAAATTTGTCTTGGATTGCTTTGGAACTCATGTAGAACTTTGAACATGAAAATACAAAATATCTCTAATATCCATCAATTTCCCTCCTACAAATTGGGAGGGATATTGTGCCCACTCCTCAAGGATTGGAGGGAAATTATGCCGACTTGTAGGTGTAAGAACCCTCCCACTATTGAGGAGTAGGCATTAGGACCCTCCAGTTCATACAACTTGTGATCTACATAGCTTTGGTTCATGATAAATTTTACCTTGTGCTTTACAAAGGGTAAAGCTCTAGGGTGTGGGACATTCCCAAAATGTGAGGCTGAATTCGGCTGTCGCCTCGTCCTAGGTCCCTTGTCGCCTCGTCCTAGGTCCCTTATCATGAGAATGCCCCCACCCTGGGCTTTACCCTACACCTAATGCCCACAAAGGTGGGCAATTTCATTTTTGTAAAGTCCACTGGCTCTTTACACCAGGTAAGGCTCTCTCTAGGTACATTTTAAAAAACCTCCAAGAAAAAAGGAGCCCCCTCACGTATACCTTCGCATTTGGGTCCAGTCAGTGGCGCCGTTTCATCCCTATTCTAGTCTCATCAATGAGGTCCCCTCATGACTACAGTAGCCTAGGGTCAGTTTCCACATTGACAAAAATGAATAATTATTATTTTTCAAAAAATGAATTCGTTTTAAAAATTTGAAATTATTATTATTTCCATCATTTATTATCATATTGTGATATGAGTAATGAAATTATTCACAGTATAGCCTATGATAATTATGATAATTTTCAACATCTCAACTTCATATTTTCACAAAATTTCATTTCCCAATTTTGAGGAATATTTAATGGTGAAACTGACCTCAGGGTAAGGCATCTTGAAATCTCCCACCCCAACCTTTTTTTACTGCGATGCACAATGCCCTACTTGCTCCCATTTCTTCACGTTTGTTCTCCATTGCGGAGGTCTGGAGTCATCGTTGTCGTCGTGACTAGGTTCTTCCTTCGTCTGGTCTGTCTGGTTCGATTCGGTAGCTAGCTAATAAGGCGAGCGCCTTTCCATTCCTTCACTTTGCCGGCCCCATTTTGATTCATGTCTCTAAATGGTATCTACCCTATGTCCATTTGGATGAATGGCAAGCGAGCGAAAGAGCGTGCGAAGCGGGGACATGTCTGCTTTGCAAATTGTTGCAACGTAACACGTTTGTCGTCTTTTGTCAACGAATCCTTGGCAGCAACAGTAGCTTCCTCTTCCTTGCAAGTGAGGGTGACAGCAGCTTCTTTGGCTTTGAGCAACGAGGAAGCTGGTGGTCATCCCCCCTTCACCCTTGGCGTCAGCTCTAGCTCTTTCCATCATCATCTCCGATGACGGGCGAAGCTATAGAAGCGAGCATGGGATGCAAAAAGCAACAGCCACGGAAGCTCGCTCGCCTGGTGGCCTGACAACGGTAGTGGTGACGAGGCCTAGCAAGCACAACCAGCTATAGGTTTGCGGTGATTAGGTTTTTTTTTTTTTTGCCCTCAGGGTTTAAGGACTTTTAGGGTTTCCATATATTTGAAGTTTCTAGGATTCCATACATTTGAAGTTTCTAGGATTCCATACATTTGAGTTTTTAGGATTCCAAGATTTGTAATGTTTTATTGAAGATTTAGGGTTTTATATTTTTGACGATTTCAAGAATTTAAGGTTTCAGTCTTTGTAACATCCAAAGTTTTTAAGGTGTTATAAATGTTAGGGTACTAAATTTTTAGGGTTTCCAAGATAGTAATCTTTGAAGATTTTAGGCCTTTCAAACCCAAAAGAATTCAAAATCTTTAATACTTAGGGTTTAGGGCTTCAAATTCTATTACTTTTGAAGATTTCTAAAGTTTTATGAACTTGAAGTTTGAAGATTTTCAGGTTTTATAAGCAAGCAACCTGTGCCGTTAAAGGCTTCAAAGTTTCAAATTTTATAACGAAAGAAGATTTTAGGGTTTTCAAAATAAACTAAAGATTGCAATGTTTTAGTGTTTTGAAAGACATTGATTTAGGGTCTAAGATTTAAAGAACTCCGTGATGGCACTTGCTGCCGCACCGTTGTTGTGTCCTTTCAATGTAACATCGGACATTTTCACGCTGAAGAAAGACACTGCCTAGACACATTACAAGAACGCCGGGTTCAATGTCCCAAACAACGCACCCCTGGTGGTCTACCAAGTAGCCCTTGCCGAGCACTAGCTAGTCATGGGCCACAAGATCAATAATTCACCTGTTAACACACGGCTATCCAAGATGGAGGGCAGCCATTGAAAACATCGCATCTCTCACAATCGTTGGCAACCTTGTGGTCAACTAGTTGATGGAACGCAAGGCGGCTACGGTTGTCATAGCCAAGGCTGCATTTGCGGAGGAACCCAAATGGACCACGATGATGGCCAAGAATGTGCGCTAGGTGGTCAATCAGGTTGTGGAGACAGGAAGAGCGCAAAATCAACCTACACCTCACGAGTTTTAAGGTCAAGGAGGGTGAAACCGAGAAAGAGCTAATGCAACGGCTCAATATAGAATTGTTCCAAGGCCAAATGAGGCTACGCACCAAGGTCATTACCGCCACGCAACAATGGCCTGCAACTGCGTGGGTCTCCACCTCAGTGCCGAACGCGTGCCCCGGTGTGATGCTTTTCAAGTTCGCAATGAACGAGGACCTCCAGGCCACGCTTTGAAGGCACAAGGGCCTAGCGAGGACAAAGCTGGGCCTTGACGAGGACCTCACGCCCGCATAGCAAGCACGCAAGTCAGAGTGATGGCTATTGTTTAAGGAGGCCAAGGCAGTAGGCAAGCGCACATTCTAGCGCGCAACTGAGCTCTTCATCAACGACATTCGGATTTGATTGCCCTCCTCTATCCAGGGGCACAGGGACCAAAAAGACCTATGCATGGTATTATGGAACATGCACGAAGGTGGTGTAAATATACTAGAAACGGGGGTGCAAATACTAGAAATGTTTCAAGGTGCTAATATTGTCTTATTAACTGAAACTTGTTAGTTCCCAAGCCAACAATTGTCACATGTTGAAGGGTTTGACTCACTTGCGATAGTGTACACTATGCAGTTGGGAAGAACAAAAGCGATAAAATATAGCGAGGGGGTTATTGCTTACTTTCGCAACCACCTCAGCCCAAACCTGTCATAATGGAAAGAAGGAAGCCACGATTCTAATCTATGGCTACATGTCACTAGGGGTGTTACCCCTAACTTGTTTGTTTGCGTGGTGTATGCTGCCCCTCTTGGTTTTAAACATGAGAATGAATCCTTGCTCCAAAACCTAGCAATAGATATTGCTGAAGTTCAAACTATAGGGGGCATAGTACTATTAGGAGGGTCTTTAATGCGCGTACTGCAGTGCTACCAGATACCATTGACACTAGCGACCTTTGTGAACTATTACAGGCACCTGAACTCGTGGACACTCAGTAACTAAGCATTGTGGCTAAACGATAGAACCGCGATGCTAGTGTTGGCGATTGGGGCCACGAGCTCCTGGACCTATGTTGTGACGTTGGGTTGTTCATTAGTAATGGTTGAACACCCGGTGACAAATTAGGGGAGTTCACTTGCTTGGCAAATGGGGGGCGTAGCATTGTCAATTATATTATTGGCTCACTTGTAATTTGGCAAACTGCTACACACCTCGAGGTGATAATAGACGACACTCGCTACTATCACTACAACAAAAGAGGGGCATATTGCGATCCAAATATCATCATAAACAACAAAGAAAACAGTTTTCGAAAACCCGCAGTTCCGAACAACAATTCCTCGCAAACTCTTAAGCCTTTGCGAAACCCTGACCTTCGCACCCGTACAATCGCAAGCTCTTCGCAACTCCCGAAACTGAAACAATCGCAAAACATTTCCGATTATAATGTCTTCTATACATGATTTGTGATTCACAATACATCAAAAATTATTTGCAACAAACCCAACATCGCAACGACTTAGCGAATTGACTCAAAAATCTATCGGTTTTCGATATAACGTCTAACGCAAACGTTTTGCGATGTTTAGGATGCCGCTACGCATTTACGATAGAACTACCATCGGAAACGTTTTGAAACAAACTCATCAACGCTACAACTTAGCGAATCAACTCAAAACTCTATCGGTTTTCGATATAATATCTAACGCAAAGAGTTTGCGATTCGCAAAATGTCACTAAATGTTTGCGAAATGTAGGATTTCGCAAACCTGTTCTGGAATGATTTTAACCATCAGAGTTTAGCGATGTCTGTGAGATGGTATATTTGGTCTTTTGGCTTTTGCAGTGTTGCGAAGAAATATGACTCGCAAATAATTTTGAGATTGACTGTGTATCGCAAGAGCATGGCATTGTATTCTTATTTTGTACGCAAGGTTTATATTCATTTGGAGTCACTTTGGGCCGGGAAAAAAAAAATCTATATCAAAATTTCAAAAGTTACAATGTAAAAGGGTTTGCAAGTCTCGGGTATCTATCACACTAGCTGTCTATCTAGACCTCCTTCCCCTTTTGGATTTCTTCCTTGAATCTTTCTTCCTAGTGTTCTCTGGTGGAAGGGGAGGCTACTCATCCTCCTCCCTCTCTTCATCATCCCCATGCCCCTCCTCCTCGTCCTCCTCCTCCTCCCTACCCACGCCCCCTACAGAACCTGCATTTCGACTAGCAAATGAACTGGGTCCACTGCTAGTGGTAGCTACACTGGGGGGAGAAGTGCTAGCGCCTCTCTCCTCCTCATCACTGCTGCCCTGAGAGCTCTCACTCTCACCCTCAAATGCCTACATTTCAACATGCAAAGCTTAGTCAACAATGAAAATCTTGATTCAAATGAAAACAATCTCAACACAAACAGAAATTCAATCCCAACCAAACCCACTCACCAATAGTGCATCAACATGTTCAAAAAGATGCTCCTTGCCATGCTCCTGGCCCATTGTCATTTCTGTAGTTGTGATCTTCCTCTTGTACCTTTTGTACTGTCCCCATAAAACAACAGGTCAAAAAAACGCAGATTTGTGAAGCGTAGAACTTCGCATATTTTAACTTGCGAAGCAATTTGCGATTTGTTCAAGTCTACGAACTCTTTTGCGAAACGTAGACTTTCACATATTGTATCTTGCGAAGCAGTTTGCGAAACAAATAGCATCGTACCTTTGCGAACTAAAAGCCATTTGACACATCTTTGCAATGCAATTCGCATCGCAAAAGGTATCCCAAACAGTCCTATGTGACTCGATAGAAACGAATCTTTGTAGAAAAAAAATCGAGGGTAGGGAGTGTACTTACAAATGCTGCTTTGAGGCCGAGAATGCCACCTTGCCCTAGCCTGTGGGTGGTGGGTGGAACCAATTTCACTCGCTTTGTTGCCTTGAGGAACTTCAATGGTGGATCATCAACCTCGTCCACCACTGATTGGCATTCAGCAAGCTTCAGCTCTAGTGCCTTCAGGTCACGGTCCAACCTCCCAGACTCTCGTGCCTTCTTGGCCTTGGCTAGCTGCTCTGTGATCTCCTTCAGCTGCCTTGCTGCTTTCAGTTGCACCTCAGACTGGTAGAAGGCATTCCAGATGTCTTCTGAGAACTGAAACGGCCTCTTCAAGTTCTTGTACACATTCAGGTCTCTCAGGTGAGCACGAATCTTCATCCTATCATGGTATCTTGCTTGAGACATTGAATTGGAGATCTTGTCTGCAATCCATTGTGAATCAAGCTCTCCTCCATTTTGAAATGCTCCCTTGACCTGATTTATCACTCTCCTTTGCTCTGCCTTTGAGAGAGTGCCCCACTCAACTCCTCGTGCAAAGTTGGTGGAGACAATGTGCCTAATGGTGTTCTTCGCCCCAGTGTATGCCAGCTCGGTTAGAATTCCCTCCTTTGCCAATGTTATCAGAGGGAGCTTCTTCCTCTCCTCCTCCTTCTTCTTCAGATCGAGCTTCTCCTTTCTGATGGCATCCCTTTCATCCTTCCTCCTTTTTTTCTCGAGTGTTCTAGGTGAGAGAGCTCCTGTTGTTGCTCTCTCATCTCTCTTTCTCTTCTTCTCTGCTGCCTTGGCTTCTACAGCCTTCCTTGCCTCCTCCTCTCTTTGTGCTTCCCTAGCAGTCAGCCCTGCTTGCAATGCTTGACCTAAGATGGCTGTCAAGGATGCCAGCCCTTCAGGTGTCCTAGTATCGATTGCAAACAGCTCTGAAGTTCTCAAGTGATCAACAACCATCTTCCTCAACCTTTCTTCATTGTTGTCACCTCCTCTAGACCCAGAACCCCCTCCCCCTCCACCAGTCCCAGCCATTGCAATCCGCCCCCTCCTGTCTGCCCAAGCTTTCCTTCTACAATTCTCGAGCAATGTCGAGAATGAGTTCAAATTCACTCGCCGTGGTACTCTAGTCTAAACCCCCAGAAAGCTTGGGCAAACACCTTATTCCGTTCCAGCTTAAGGACTTTCGGAGATTCAGGGCTTGCGATGTAACTCGCATCGCAACCTGCGTTACGGGATTGCTCGCAACGGCCGTGCAATGCTTTTCATATCGCAACATTGGATGGTTGCGAAGTTGGGGGCTTCGCTAATGTAGGAGGAAGTTAAAGGTTTTAGGGCTTTGGTTTAAGTAACGTATGCAGATGCGAAAAGGGATGCGATGGTAGGGGGTTTGCAAGGGGCTCGCAAAGTTTTAGGGTTTAGGGTTTCTTCTCGAGAGTTGTAGGTCACAGAGTTCTTGTTGTGCATATGCCAAAGGGTTTCGGGCAACCAGTCCTATAGGCATTGTTGAGCCCACATTGGATGCAGGTATGCATTTGGTTTAGGTAGTCTTAATTTATGAGTTGTCAATGGTTTATATTGTTGTATCACATGATTTTTGAAAGTCTAATCTGGTCTTTGCCTTACATTTATGCCTTATGAATGTGACAGAGATATGTCTTCCTCCTCCGTTGTCTCTACTAGTGACTCATCCTCCTCAAATGAAGGCACATCAACTCATACGCAAGCAGCGGTGTCTCATTCTCCTCATGGTCCACCTCGGCAGCTTTGCCAATGCACCAAGTGTGTTGGTCAAATTTCACAAAAGTCATATGTTTGTGCTCAACACATTCAGCGATTTGGGCGTCATTGTCGCAACCCTAACTTGGCCAAGTGTGGGGGTGAAGCCCAACACTTGGAAAAGTTGGGAATTTGGAGTCCTCCGAGACTCCCGAATGTTCAGAGCTCGACAGCAAGGGGCAAAACACCTCACATTGGGGTGTTCTTGGTGTCATTGGAAAGTTCTTGAAACGTAGATATCGAAAATGGCCTCGCATTGGCAATTCGGACATCTATCGCCCAAGTTATGGGCAAAAGAAGGGCCGGGAGTGAAACTGACAGTTTGACTCCCGACCACTAAAAGTCGGGAATCGATGTCTTCCCGATGTCCGATTCGGGAGTGCGATACGCCGTTGAAAAGATCTCGACGAGGGTTACAACTTTGGTTCAGACCTCATTGCGATCCAACTCTGCAGTCGGGAGTTATGGCGGTTCAAAGTTCCGGGAGTCCCGCTGGGACAAAATCGGGACTCCATTTCGAGAGTCCCGGGAATTTGTGCCATTTGGATGCCCCCTCCGTGGCGAGCTGCAGAGAATACTATAGGGAGTAAGGTGGTGGCTTACTCCCAAGTCCGGGTCGTGGTGAGTCTTGTGTGTCCAAGTGCCCGTGGCAAGTCCCAACACCCAAGGGTGTCCCGAATGCTAAACTAACCTCCCGTGGTTGGTTTTTGGATGCAGATTCAAGCTTGATCTTCTAGTCCCTCTTCCTAGTCTAATCCCGGGGCTCCCAACTCAAACCTCTACCCCTTTCTAGAGTTGGAAGCCGGGAGCGTGTCCTTCGGTCCCAACTTCCGCAACTTGACATTTGGTGAACCCTTAAGTGGGTTCACCCCGGGACCAAGGAGCGCGTCAGTCATCGTGGTCTTACCCCAGGAGCTTCTTCATCTCATGTGGTAAGTGTCATTTTACCGTGGTCATTTTTCCTCTTTGATACATGTTATTTTTCATGAAATCCTCTTTGAAACTATTTTCACTTCCATGGTTTGTTGTGGTTTTTTTAATGTAATAGGGTTCCCGTATGACACCACCACCCTATGTTCTATCACAAGGGGTTTTAACTGCCATAGGAAATGCACTTTTGCATGCATTTGCTGTAGGGATTAGTGCCTCTCATGAGGCCAGTAATCCACATCATGAGGCAAGGCCATGTTTGCCCTCCGTTAGACAGCGATCCAAAGCACAACGTCCAAGTGAGGGTCATGCTAGGACTATTATTGAGGGTAGATGGGGTATGTGTGAGTTCACTGGCAAATGTGCCAATATTATCCAGTCATGGAACCCTGTAGTTCTTGGGTTGCTTGATAGTTTGCCCTATGATGAGGAGGTTGTGGTTTGGGGTAAACGATGGATTGTTAAGACCTCTACACTTGGAGAGAGGCATGGCTATGGAGTATATGCTTGTGAAGACATCATTGTAGAGGATTCAACTAGTTGTCGTAGAGAGGGTCCTACTTTGTTCCTTTATGGTGGGCCTATCTATAAGAGAAAACATTGGAACATGATCCTTAGACAACATCCTGAGTGGAAGACCTTTGCTCTTGAGATGGACACCTTTGCTGGTAGCACTAGGAGGCATAGTGATGTGAGGGTGATAGATGGAGACCCCATACGTTCTAGAAACATTGTTGGTTTCATCAACAGTACGGTGGGGACTCGGCCTAAGCGTAGGGCTAATTGTGAGTGGGTTTTTGTTGAGGGACGTCCTCCAGCACCATATGGCGAGACTTATCATGAAGACCATTGCCTAGTGTTAGCTACTAGGACGATCAGATCAGGAGATGAGTTGTTTACATACTATGAGTGGAATTAGGATTCCACCATTTCTGAACTATGTACTTTGTTTAAGACATAACATACCATATCTATATACATGCATTTTGGCATTTTTTATTTATAATGTAATATGCAACTATGCTTGGTATATAGTTAAAATCTTCTGGATTTGGTATTGCATAGAATATTCAGCCTTCTGAAGACATGCTGCCACGGAGGTTGAGAGCAACATATCGGGAAATGGGCATGCCAGACAAATCAAACTCTTCATCAACTCATTCTTCATCAAATGACTTGTTTGCTCATGATGAAGGTGTCTCTCAACCAGTTCAGGAAGCACCACTGCCTGCAAACCAAGAACAAGCAATGGATGACTTCATGGTTGACTGGTTTGGACTTGACATAGTTGATGATATGTCTGGCAACCCACATTATGAAGGAGCCAATGCAGATGATCCACGTCATCAACATAATGCCTAGGCACAACGGCAGTGGCAAGAGGCGAAGGCACATGTTCAAACACCTATTTTTCAAGGTGCAAGGTTAAGTCGTTTAGTAGCCATACTGGGGTTGTTAAACATCCAAGCAAAACACAAGGTAAGCAATACTATGTTGTCAGACATTTTCCAGTTTTGTCATAGCCTCTTGCTACCTGAGGAAAATGTTTTGCCAGGATCTTAGAAGGAGGCTAAAAAGATCTTATCCTCCATAGGCATGGAGTATCAAATTGTCTATGCATGTGTTAATGACTGCATGTTATTTCATGGGAACAATGCCCATTTAACGGAGTGCAGTACATGTGAAGAGGCTCGATATGATCCTCAGATGCTTACAGAGAAGGTGCCCAGGAAATCATAAAGGTGGTTTCCCATTATTCCTCGCTTGCTGCACATGTATCGATGTACAGACTTGGCCGAGTTAATGGTTTAGCATAAGGAACATTGATTAAAGCCTGGTGTTATGAGGTTACCAGTTGACTCTCCTGCTCACAAGCATGTGGAGTCAACATGGCCAGAGTTTGAGCGTGACCCTAGGCATGTGAGGTTGGGGTTAGCATCTGATGGTGTTAGTCCACATTCACTTGGAGGAAACGGACGACCTACCTCTGTTTGTCATGAATTACAACCTTCCTCCATGGTTGTCTATGAAAAAAGGATTTTTGCTGCTTTCTCTTATTATCCCAGGGCCAAGTAAAGTGAAAAACCTAGACACCTACTTGGCATTAGTGGTCGATGAGTTCAAAACATTGTGGGATGGAGTATGGGCATATGATGGGAGGAAGACCACTAGAGGAATACCACGTGTATTCAAGTTGAGGGCAATCTGCATGTGGACAATGCATGATTATCCTGGTAAGAAATCATGCACATGCTTCTATATATTTCTTTATTATTCTGTTTTGTGATTATTTGTTGTTCTAATATTCTGTTCTTCTACAATCAGGGTTTGGTTTTGTAAGTGGGCTGCAAACTCAAGGCTACAAGGCCTGCTCTACATGTGGCCCAAGTTTTGAGGACATGGCTAAATACTCAAGCCATCTTCGCAAAATTGTTTACCTTGGCCATACAAAGTTTCTTCCACTGGGACATGATATGAGATCAGACCCACTTTTATTTTCATCTTTTGACATGCCTTATGGTGATGAGCGTGATATTCCAGAAGCTACCACTTTTGCATATTAGAGGGATGTGGCCAATAGAGTTATTGACCTAAATAATTCTATGGTGTTTGAGGGTAGTGGATTAACAAGGTGGGGTATACTCAACAGCTTGCCTTACTGGGGTGAGCTGAAAATACGTCATCTCTTGGACCCCATGCACATTGAGGGAAATGTGGGAAAGGCTATCATAAAACAGCTCTATGGAGAGAAGGACAGTAACTTTAGGGAGGCCTGTGAGGATTTTGAGAGGCATCCCGATGTGTGGATTACTGTTGATCCTAACACAAGTATTGAGCAACGACCATCAGCTCCATGGACACTTACTACACAAGAAAGAAGAGACTTTCGAAATCGCATAGGAGAGATGCGATTCCCTACAGGTTTGAACCTTGATGGCAAGGGTTGAATTTAGAAGTATTCTATTGCTTTTATTTATATTTAAATATGTATGCCTTATACTGGAAAAAGAGTTTGAAGTATAGAATGTTATCTGTTGGATGTCTAGAATACTTTTGTATAATTTTATGGTACCTTGTTGCAGGTTATGGAGCGAATCTTCAAAAAGCTTTTGGTAGGGACGATGACCACAAGTGGCCAAGGTATCTCAAGACACATGACTATCATCGTTTACTGCAACACATATTGCATGTGGCAATAATAGGCTTAGCTAGTGCAGAAGTACAAGATGTTCTTTGGTCATTGGGAAATCTGTTGAGATGGGTGTGCTCAAAGGAGTTATTTGTAGAGGAGATTCCAAGAATGAGGGTAATGGTAGCATAGGTGGTATGCAAGTTGGAAAAGGCCTTCCCTCCATCATTATTTGATTGTCAAGTGCATTTACTAGTTCACCTTGTGGATGAGATAGCCATTGCTGGTCCTGTGCATTGTCGGTGGATGTATTGGCTTGAAAGATATATGGCAGTATTAAAAGGTTATGTCCGTAACCATGCACGAGTGGAGGGAAGCATGGCAGCAGGACACTTGGCAGCAGAGAGCATGTTTTATTGCACCAACATCTTGGCCACTATAGATCCATCATGTCCTCATGTGTGGATGGAGGAAAGAGAAGAGGAGGAAGACCGTTTGACTGGTGCCATCAAAACACGTATGTTATTACCTACAAAGTTAATTCAGCTGACCACATTCATGTTGAATAATAGCAATGTCATGGAAGAATGGAGGAACTTCTATGAGAATGCCAAAAGTATGAGTGGGAGATCAAGGATTTTTCCTACGTTTCATAAGTACATGAAAGAGAAGTTGGTTGAAGTGGATTAATTGTTGGCACAAGGAGAAAGTATAACATGTTTTCTAGAGATCACATATGATGTTTGCACCATGGTTCACGGACCATTGAGAGTTGTGACAACACGTTCAGCAATGTGGACACAAGGAAGACATTTCAGGTATTCATTTTTTCTATTTCATTAGGCATATTAACTCATCTTCATATTCCAGACAAGTTTTTTAGAATGTCCTAGGATGATTTTTATGGGCATGAAGTTTCTATTATCATATAAGTTTAGGACTCATAATGCCTAACACAATATTAATTTCAGGATTTCCAGTTTGGATGAAAAAAGGGGCCGCACCTTGACTATGGAGTTTAAGGGCAATTCATTTAGGACTCTAAAAGCAGTCAGCATGACAGGAATATTGTTCGAGATATTGTGCCACTTTATGGAAAGCTGGAAGAGATCTTGGTGGTATCTTATGATGCACATTCAAAGTTTGAAGAATATGTGTTTAAGTGCAAGTGGTTTAAAGTGAACCTTGCTGGTGCAAATTGCACTGTAGTTCAAGATGAGTGCGGACACACACGGTTAAAGACATCTGCCACCAGTTATCAGCCATCTCATTAGCAAACTTCAGAGCCATTTACTTTTCCCAGTCATGTAGAACAATGCTTGTATCTTCCTTATCCCCCAAACCCAGAGGAGTGATCACTTGTTGTCACATATGTGCCACGGTCCCGTTCTATTCTAGGTGAGAAACCAGAGGTTGTGTTTACAAACTCTAAGGTGGATGATGACCACGTATAATGTACTACTCATTAATTTTATGCAAATTGCCATTGAGGCTTGTGATTCTATATTACTGCACAATGTTCATTGTGTCATTTTTTGCCTATTCTACTCCATTGTGTAATTTTATTTTCAAGAATAGGAGCACTGCTATGCGTACTTTATTGATATTTTCATTCAGTCTACCAAGGCAATATATATTATAATAATGGTTAAGTGGATTTATAGCTTCCATTTGGTCTAAAAAAATTTTAATTTTTTTATGGCATTTTGAGAATCAGATGACATTGCGAAACCCTTTTGCGAAACTTCCTTCTCCAGTAACCCTTTCACTACTTTGCGAGCTAACTCACATCGCACCTTGCGATACCGCACGTATTTCCAATTGTTCCAGGGTGAATAGGACCGAGCTCCGTTGCTCCTCTTCACTTTCGAGCTTATCTTGGTCTTCCCGGGTTCTTGGTTCCTCTTCCCCAATTGATTCCGGTGGGACTACTAGGTCTTCAATGGGTTTTTCCAACATGGTCTCTTGTGCTTACTTACAGTTCTTCTTGGGTGCCATCCAAAACTCCCAAGAAGTGAATTGAGCTCAACCGGAGCTCTGATACCAAGTGACGCGCTCCCAAGTCCTTTGTTGGATCCAAGTTGGGTCTAAGTTAATCAAATAGCGAAAATGTTTGGGATTCGGGGCACACTCCCAACTTCCAGCACTAAAAGGGGTAGAGGGCCGTGCTAAAGCTCCGGGATTAGACTAGGAAGAGCTACAAGCTTTACTTAGTTATTCGGACCTACATCAAACCAACCAACAAGTTGGTTAGTTCACATTCGAGGGCACTTTTAATGCTAGGACAAGCCACGGGCGACCCTCGACCCACATGACTCACCACGGCCCGGACTCGAAAAAATCCACCACCTTCCCCCATATAGTAGTCTCTCATAGCACCTACATCCCAATGGCACTTTTTCTTGATACTCTCAAGGAGGAGTCCCGAATTGTCCTGGTTTGGACTCCCGGGACTTTGGGAGTTTGACGCGCTCCTAAGTCCCTTGTTGAACCCACTTGAGGGTTCAACTATGTAGAGTTGCGGAAAGTTGGGACTTGGGGATTTGTCCCAAGGAACTTCAACTAAATCCCGTAGTGCAAACTCCGTGACCTTGTGAATGCCACAAATGACAATTTGTGGCAATATGTGAGGGCTTATTCCGAACTCATGCTTAAGATCTAGCACATGCATGAGCTGGATTTTGTGTGCTAATTTGTGATGGGGCTTCCAACTTGGGCGAAGCGGAAGCTTGAGGAGAATTGGCCCTCCTCACTATCTGAGGCCATCATGAAGGTGGAAGGCTTTTCAGATGTGGGGCGAGGTGAAAAATCCAGGTTCAAGAAGGACAACACTGTTGCAACCCTATCTTGGCGAAGTGTGGGGGTGAAGCCCAACACTTGGAAAAGTTGGGAATTTGGAGTCCTCCGGGACTCCCGAATGTTCAGAGCTCGACAGCAAGGGGCAAAACACCTCGCATTGGGGTGTTCTTGGTGTCGTTGGAAAGGTCTTGAAACGTAGATATCGAAAACGCCCTCGCATTGGCAATTCGGACATCTGCAGCCCAAGTTATGGGCAAAAGAAGGGCCGGGAGTCAAACTGGCAGTTTGACTCCCGACCACTAAAAGTCGGGAATCGATGTCTTCCCGACGTCCGATTCGGGAGTGCGATACGGCGTTGGAAAGATCTCGACGAGGGCTACAACTTCGGTTCAGACCTCGTCGCGATCCAACTCTGCAGTCGGGAGTTATGGCGGTTCAAAGTTCCAGGAGTCCCACCGGGACAAAATCGGGACTCCATTTCGGGAGTCCCGGGAATTTGTGCCATTTGGATGCCCCCTCCGTGGCGAGCTGCAGAGAATACTATAGGGAGTAAGGTGGTGGCTTACTCCCCAAGTCCGGGCCGTGGTGAGTCTTGTGGTCCAAGTGCCCGTGGCGAGTCCCAACACCAAAGGGTGTCCCGGAACGTGAACTAACCACTTGGGTGGTTTGTTTTGATGCAGAATCGTGCTTGATCTACTAGTCCCTCTTCCTAGTCTAATCCCGGGGCTCCCAACTCAACCCTCTACCCCTTTCTAGAGTTGGAAGCCGGGAGCGTGCCCTTCGGTCCCAACTTCCGCAACTTGACATTTGGTGAACCCTCAAGTGGGTTCACCCCGGGACCAAGGAGCGCGTCAAACACGTTCCTTCACAAGAAGCTACGCCATGATGGAGAATGGAATCGAGGGCAAGAAAGCCCAAGAAAGGAAAAGCCCAAACAATTCCAAGGCTTGAGGTTCAAACCCAAGGGAAATTTCATGAAGAAGGGGGTTCTTTTCAAAGCGAACCAACCCAAGGGAGATGTTGGGTGAAACCCACGAGAGCATGCTTCAAATGCAACGAAGTGGGGCATTACTGCAAAGATTGTCCCAAGTCCAAAGCAGGGAATGGGGGCTCTGAGGTAATTGCCCTCAATGCCAACCTAGCCCAAGTTGAATGCAATTGACTTATCTTCTTGAAAAGGAAGATTGTTAAGCGGGATGTGTTATGTCTTTTGGACTTATGGGCTTCTCACAACTTCATAACCCGGGAAAGCATCGAAAGGATGGAGCTCCACTTGGAGGAGCTCAATGTACCCATTGAGGTGCACTTTGCTGATGGGGTTCCCCATCCCACTATGTTATAAGCAAAGGGAGTGCCTCTTCAACTAGGAAATTGGAGAGGAAAGGTGGATTTGCTGGTTTCCACCTTGGGTGGAATGGATTGCATTTTGGGAATGGAGTTCATCACCTAAAACAATGTGTTCATAGAAGGGCACAATAGGTTAGTTAAAATCCCATCTAAAAGTGGGATTGTGCGGGTGAAGGCACACGAATTGCCTTGTGTGGGTGGACCAACCATCCACTTTATGTTAGGAAAAACCTGGGAAAGAGAATGCATAGGAGGCTATGGCATGATGTGTGTTATGCGGGTGTTGGACGAATTTGAGCCCAAGGAAGCCACCAATTTGGTGACTCCCTCCAAGTGCATAAAGCAACTTTTGGAAGAGTTCCCGGATGTGATGCACAAAGAATTGCCCAAAGACCTGCCCCCGAAAGGACAAGTTGATCATGCGATCGAGGTGATGTTGGGAGTGGCACGAGTCAAGGCCCCATATCGAATGAGCCATGAGTTGAAAAAGCTTAAGGTTCAACTTGAAAAACTCCTTGCAAAAGGTTATATCAAACCAAGTAAATCACCATATGGGGCACCCGTCCTTTTTGTTCACAAGAAGGATGGGACATTGAGGATGTGTGTGGATTATGGAGCTGTCAACAAGGCAACGGTCAAGAACCGGTATCCTTTCCCTCGAATCGATGATCTATTTGATCTTCTCTCGGTAGCCAAGGTGTTTAGTAGGATTGACTTACGTTCAAGATATTACCAAATTCAGATTACGAAAGGGGACGAAGAAAAGACTGCTTGTCGCACAAGGTATGGCTCATATGAGTTCTTGGTGATGCCCTTTGGGCTCACCAATGCACCCACCACATTTTGCACTCTCATGAATGACATTTTTTGAAAATGGCTTGATGACTTTGTGGTCATCTACATAGACGACATTTTGATCTATAGTGGCTTCTTGGAGGAGCATGCAGAGCACCTCCGGAAGGTGTTCCAAAGGTTAAGGGAAAACAAATTGTATGCCAAGCTTGAGAAGTGCGAGTTCAGGGTGATAGAAGTGTACTTCCTTGGACATAAGATAACTCAAGAAGGTTTGAAGATGGATGATCACAAGGTCAAGGCAATTGTGAATTACAAACCACCCAAGTCAATTTCGGCCTTAAAATCCTTTTTAGGATTGGCCTTCTATTATCGCAAGTTCATCAAGAATTTTGCAAAGATAACCGCACCTTTGACAAACCTCTTGAAGAAATCCGCCATAACTTACGAATGGGAAAGAGCATGTGATGAGGTTTTTGAGACCTTGAAAGGCATTTTGGTGAAGGCGCCAGTGTTGAAGTTACCTAACTTTGAGATCCACTCTGATGCCTCCAACTTTGCAATTGGAGGAGTCCTAGTGTAGGTAGGTTATTCTTCACACATGTGTTTCAAACATCATGGCCTCCCAAAAGATATAGTATTGGATTGAAACCCAAAGTTCACAAGCAAGTTTTGGCGAGCTTTATGGAAGCGCATGGGGTCGGAGCTCAAAATGAGCATTTCCTTCCATCCCCTAACCGATGGACAAACCAAGAGGATGAACTTGATGATCCAACAATTTTTAAGGAATTATGTGACGGCGGATCAACAAGATTGGGTGGACCATTTGGAGTTAGCCGAGTTTTGTTACAACAAATCGGAACATTCCGCAACTAGATCCACCCCCTTTCAAATGGTCGGGCAAGTCACCAATTGTGCCCATGACTTGTAGCACATGGACAAACTACAAGTGATGCAAGTGAGGAAGTGCCAATGGTCACACAACTTGATGAAAAAAGGTAACGCTTGTGGGAGGTGGCAAAAGCCAACTTGGAAAAAACGCACAAGAGGTACAAGGATTTTGCAGACAAGTCCCGACGAGAGGTGAAGTTTCAAGAAGGGGATGAAATGTGGTTGAACATCAAGAATTTTTTATTGCACAAAGGTTTAAGTCACAAGTTTTTGGGCCCATATGCGAGTCCATTCAAAGTGTTGGAAAAAAAACTTTCTGACACTTATAAATTAGAATTACCGAAAAATCTTAGAGTTCACCCCACATTTCATGTTTTTCTTTTGAAGCCGGTCTCCTATGACGCCTCAAGGCCTAATCGAGAGCACAACTCAAGGCCCCCACCAGACTTGGTTCATAATGAACCAGAGGTTGGAGTGTAGGTTGTGCTCAAGTCAAGGCAATTAAGAGGACGAAAGCGGGAATATCTAGTTAAGTGGAAGGGATACCATCCAATCGAGGCATCTTGGGTGAATGAATTCGACATGGAGCATGCCCAAGAAGCCATAGAAGAATTCCACACTAGATCGGCAAAGAAGAGACGTAGAACGTGATGAAGACATCACCTTTCTTTTAGTGAGGCAAGGAGTCACATAAAATGTACC
Source organism: Sphagnum contortum (assembly GCA_963920785.1). Lineage (NCBI taxonomy): Eukaryota > Viridiplantae > Streptophyta > Sphagnopsida > Sphagnales > Sphagnaceae > Sphagnum > Sphagnum contortum. Next base: position 2,346,110 of record OY987281.1, read on the forward strand.
ACATCAAGTTATAAGTGAAATAAAGGCTAAAAACTTCAAAGAGATTGTATCACGAAAATAATGTATAAATGCAAATAGGGTCGTCAAATGACATTGAACAAATGGAACTATCTTGCGTAGGCCCAAATCAAAATCAGACTCCTACTTTGGGGTTGAGAAAAACCTTAGCCCCAAAAGAGGAGGCAAGCAAGGTGAGCTTGCGGGACATGCACATGCCTTAAGTGCATCCCAAAGGGTTGGTTGGTAGTGGCGGCCAACACGGGAAATCATGACCCTGTTCACATACTTTAATCGTGTAGTTTGGGACTTGGGTTTTCGCAAAACCTAAATGTCATTTCTCATACCTTGATAAACAAACCTTTTAGTTAAGGCTTGATTGTTGTGATCAAAGTGCAAGGTTGGGAAAGGAGTCATGTCAAGTAGCTTAGGTCAAGAGTAGACTTGACTTGGGTTCTTCATGAGGAGAAGGATGGGATAGTTTTCCTCCTAAATGAGGGCTTCATCAAATACGCTAGTTTAAGTCTTTTTCTTGAAGCATTGAGAGAAGGTTTTCAGGAGACCCTCTTGGACTTGTCAAGAAAGTGTTGGAAACTTGGGGATGCCTAAGTTAGCTTGAGACAAGGTCCAGCTGCAAAAGTCGACAAGTGATGGCTAAGGATCCAAAAGAAAGTAATTGCAATTGTGAGAGAAACTATAAATGTCAATGAGGACATTGACCTTTTCTTCTACTGGGGGAGAGTGTCGCAACCCCACTTTGAAGGAGTGTGAAGATGACACTCACACTCCCAAAATGGGGACTTGGGAGTCCTCCAGGACTCCCGAAAATTCAGAGTTCGATTGTAGGGGTCAAAACACCTCTCCTTGAGGTGTTCTTTATATCGTTGGAAAGGTCTTGAAGTGTAGATGTCAAAAATGGCACATGTGCCATTCGAACATCTGCAACATAAGTTATGGACGAAAGAAAGGTTGGGAGTCAAACTGACAGTTTGACTCCCAACCACTAAAAGTTGGGAATCGACCCGACCTTGGCGTGTGCAGGTGGAGTGCGACACACCATTGGAAAGCTTTCAAGGAGAGCTACAATTTTGCTTTAGATTTCATCCCGATCGGAGGTCTGAACAGGGAGTTATGAACTCTCAAAGGCCTAGGAGTCCAAACCGGGATAGTTCGAGACTCCTCCTTGAGAGTCTCGGGAAAAAGTGCCATTGGGATGTAGGTGCCGCGGGCAAACACAAAGAATACTATATGGGGGAAGGTGGTGGCTTTTCCCGATTCCGGGTCATGGTGAGTCATGTGAGTCCAGGGTCGCCCATGGCTTGTCCTAGCACTAAAAGTGCTTTCAAATGTGAACTAACCAACTTGTTGGTTGGTTTGATGTAGGTCCAAGTAACTAAATAAAGCTTGTCCCTCTTCCTAGTGTAATTTTGGATCTTCAACACGCCCCTGTACTCGTTTCAGTGCTGGAAGTTCGGAGCGTGCCCCGAATCCCAAACATTTCCGCTGTTTGATTGACTTGGACCCAACTTGGATCCAACAAGGGACTTGGGAGCGTGTCATTCAATCACTAGAAATGAGGGAAAAACAAAATTTGAGAGATTTGTACATATAGATGTCACTGTGCAACAAAAAAAATAGAAAAATGATTAAAAATTTGTGTTTTATTTTTTATTTATTTGGCTAAATCTTCCTAGGAATAATGATTACCTTTTTACATCTTCCTATAGAGAATCCCCACTTTGGCTGCAAACAAAAATTCCTTCAAAAAACACCAAGATTGTGGAATTTGGGCTAGTGTCAGACTCAACAGTGAGGACCATTGTACCATAATACATGGTCATGGGAAGACTTTGCATGATACTCAAGACGTTAGCTATGATCAGGACAACATGACGAGATCATGAATTCCATCATGCACATAATGGAAGGTCACAACCTTGAAACCATGAGATGATTGAAAAGGAGAGATTTGAACCAAATGCTTTCTTCTATATCCTAAGTTTGTGATGTAGCTGAAGTCATGATCAATCTATAAAGGTTCATTCACACTTCATGTTAAGTCGGTGTTAAATGAAATCTAGGTGACATCCTAGGTGGCACCCAATGTTAAATGGACGATAGTTTAATGTTAAGTGAATGCTAGCTTAACATAGAATGTTCATGGTAAGTGGGTGTAAGTCCTAAATGACTAGCATGGTGTTAGGCGACTCCACACCAAAGTACCTAAAATCAAGTGTGAATGCACCTAAGACAATTTAGCTCCCAAACCTGTAAAAGCAAAATTTGTAAGTAGAAATATTAACCATCCTTCTGTGTTGTTTTGCTACCAACTAAAACTTAATACTTTTTACAGGAAGTAGGATACAGCTTTTTTTTTACTGGTGATATATTGCCAAAAAGTGAAATTAAAAATTAAAAAGTTGAAGAATGACTGATTTTGAAGTGAAGGACCCGAAAAAAAAAAAGTAAAAATCGCCAGATTCATACATGTGGTTTTCATTGTGCAGCTAAACATATAGAAGGATGATTAAAGATTTGTACTTTAATTCAGGTTTATAGCCAGATTTGGCTAAAGCTTACTAGGGATGATCATCAATTTTTTTACATATTTCAATGAGTGATGGCCACTTTAGCTACAAACAGAAATTTCTGAAAAAAACACTGGTACGATGTGGACCAGTCTTTTTTTTTTCATTTTTTAAGTGTCACAGTACTGGCTACCATCCCCCCCACACAGATTCAGTCATAATTCGCCTAACTGACGATACTTTTCTCCAGGAGCATTAAAAGTGTAGCCAGTACGCAGATCACTCGCTCCTCAAAAAGGGGCGCAATCTGGCGAATTGATTTAAAGAAAAAAGGGGATTTTTGCCAGAAAATTTTGGGAGTGTGAACTTTTGGGATTGTTCGCCAAAAAAAAGACTGATATGGACTAAGTTTACCAGACCTAACCAGCGTACTGTACCTTGGTAACGTGATCAGCACGTGGATGCATGATATAATCCATCTGGATAGAGGATCACTTTTCATTAACAAATAGAATGATATACAGGCAACTTAATATGAGATAGAACTTGGAGGGCCTCCAATGAGAAAGTGACACGTCAGCAAGACAGCCCATTAAAGGTCTTTATAGTACCATGTGGCATGTATAACTCCTAGTGGCGACAGGTACAGTAATCCCTGGTACTTTAGTTAGCAACGGTTCAAACTTCAATGGTCATTGGAGGTCAAGTAGCTAGGGCCAGTAGGGAAACTTCTGTTCTGGATTGGCTTTTGAACTTTAGAATCCAGACAAACTGAGTTTAAGTGGCGCAAGAACCAACCACAATATAGGAGGATAATAAAGGAAAACATGGCATTAAAAAACGAATGTGGCTTGAATAGAACTTTTACCGACAAAACCAAAACCGTCCAGGCTTCCAGTACCCAATTAGAAGGGCTCAAAATTGGGCCACAGTGAACCAGTTCCCACCAGCTAACCGTGAAGGATGAATGATAAGTTATCAGGCAACAGTTTTCTGTTGGGTTCCAGTTCCCTAGCTAACCCTGGTGGTTAGCTCAGTTGTTTTTTTCTTTCTATCTGCCTACTTTTGGGTTGTTAGTAGGTAGTAAAAACAGTCCTTACCAATGTATAAATCATCTACTTAAGTAGTAGTTTAACTTTCTTCTTACTTATCTACCTATACACGAGACCTATTTCTGAAAGAATTAGTTACTAAGGTGAAACCAAATATTAACTCAGTTGAGGTTCATCCACAACTGAGTAATAAGTGAGCATCCAGTGGATGTGCACTGGTGGATGCTGGTTCACTGTAGCCTTCAAAATTGGAGTCTTATTGTCCTTGGAACCCAATGGGGCATAGTCCACTTAATTTTGCATACTGACAGGCCAGTGAAGGCCAGTGAAAAATTAAAGGTGTACAGATCAAGATGTAGTTGATGTAGAACAACACATCCAAAAACTTCAAAGGGATGATGAAAATATCTACTATTAGAAGAATGGAGAAAGAATGGATGCTCAAGTTGAAGCAAAAATGTTCTAAAGTATCACATAATAGATAGTCCTGAAGTTTTTCCCTTTGAAAATGTTTTGCCCTTTGACATTAGCACCCAAAAGCCAGACTCTCATAAGGAATGAATAATGTACAGCTCCTCAGGCCTAAGCCTGAGTATCAACTTTTATGTGAAGACGTTTCTGAAGTTTACTGGTTTTTTTATCAACTTTGAGTTCCAAATTTCCCCAAATGTTTTATTTGATTTATTTGAATAGAAATGATGTTCCAAGCAAACATCACAAGTTCTTGGTTTCATGTGAAATTCAAGTATACCTAGTATTGAGATATCTGGTTGATGGTGGTTCATCAATGTGATTCTATCTAATTTGGTTAGCTTCCTCTGGGACAATAATTGTTTTTAATCAGAAATACAATAGTTCTAGCTTACATTTTACATTTGTGTTAATGGTTTGCAAATTTATCATATTGTAATGCTCTATGATTTGATATGCACGAATGAATGCATATTATGTAACCAAAAAAATTCAGCTTGAAATGGGAAGTACCTTCAATCAAAGACCTCCCATAATATGAGCACCAAGCCTCCTATAGGCATTGAGCAAGATGAATTGTCTTCCAAAGCTAGGTTTTTTCTTTGCTGCACAATAAAGAGTTCATTGACCTTGAAGTGGTTTGACCTGTCTAGAAGAAAAGCATATACATGTACATGCTCCCAAGGTGATTGATGATCTAGCATTCTCATAAACAATTTTCATCTCCAAGAAAGATCTAATTTCAATCAACAAGCTTCCACATGGAGATGCATATTAAACCCTCCAACATATATTGACAACCTATACAAGTTGGTCTATATATATGTTTCAAGAGCAGGAGAAGTGCTTCTCAAATTATGTTGGCCACTGATTCTTCTTTTGTACAAGAATCAGACATTGCAAAGGTTTGGACACCAAAATGATGGTGTGTGTGTTCTTGGTCTTGTAGATTGAAGGAGGGCTGCACTCTTGAGGCCCCCATCATCACGCCATTACCTATATTATGTGCCTTGAGAAAAATCAAGTTCAACTTGGTTGAAGAAAATTTTGTGATTCAAATTGAATCCATCACAATCACAAATTTTCTATCAGCATTTACAACCGCAGAATTTGCACCCTTTAATCATGCTAGGGCAAGGATGATTGAGCACTGGCATGGGTGTTAGTGCAGTTTGGTGTATGCATGAATCCACCTAGTGACGTTTTGTTGTTGTGCAGTTGGTGTTTCAGTGACCCTAAAGTCTAGTGAGCTATAGACTTGCGCTTGTGAAGCTTAACTACCCCACTCTTGTGCTGTCCCTGTTACAAATAGTGTGGTGTGCACAGCACATCTTCAAGTTGTTTGAGCCAATCATGCTCAGCTTCTGGCTGCTCCACAATGCCGGCTACGAGAAAGTTCTGACTCGAGAATGTTGGACGGATCACAGCTGCTACTCCAATCATGGGTACACTTCTGTCTCGCACTCACTCAAAATCAATGAGATTCCGAAATGAACTACTTTCCCTCTTCTCATTCTCCTGGGAACCCACCAAAAATTTCTAAAAACACATCATTTCAAAAAAAATTAAATTATTTTTCTGTCACAAAGAAAAAGTTGTATCATTACAAAGTAATTTCTGGCAAGTTTTGAATTCAGTTTCCAGCTACAGCTAAAGTTAGATCTGCTCTTATGTTTTGAGACACATGACAGAAAATGCAAATTAATGTCTGTAACGACCCCTATCACCCAGACAATCTGACTTCAGGATTCCTCTTGAATCGCATGAAAAGCACAACTCTGTGCACCACCTACTACATACTTCGTTTCCAGTTGACTATTTTAGATGATTCTGACATATTTCTGAGGAAGGCCTCTCCAGAGGGGACACGACAGACTCCAAAAAAGAGTCATGAATTCAGTGCCCTAATTTATTTCTGACCCATAACCATTTCTGTAAGCCTGTTCCCTGGAGCACACTTCTGTTTCATGGGAACAGGCTTCTTGTTTTACTCTAATTACAGTGTCAACATTCTCCTCTCCAATGGTCAATTTCTTCTAGCCTAGAAAAGAGTACATTGCATGTGGATGGGGTATGAACTGAGCCAGTTTGCAACCGGTATTCCAAGATTGGATGATGTCAAGATGGTAAGGTTCAAAGGTTCGAAAAACGTCAGGAAGGATTTTTGAACTAGAAATTTGACTCATGAAGATGTGTATTTGAAACTATACGATATAGAATTTGCATGGGGATGTATGTATGCTGAATTTGTACTTTTGACATCACAAGCTAAATACCTTAGCAGCTTTGACACATGTTTGTCAAATAAACAATTTAAATTTAATTTTTCATTTCAATAGATAGAATAGTCTTCCAAAATTATATAGTTTCCTTCATAAATTCTTTTTTATTTGTAAAAAAAATTGGAATTTTCTAAAAAGTCTACAATTGATGTCAAAGATGCCAAGGTAGTATTGGACCTAGATCAGAAATGAGCACCCACAAGAGTAGAAAGAGTCATTCCATATTGGGGCCCTCCTCTCCCCTCCCCTCCCCTCTCCTTAAACAAGGGCCATAGTTTTCGCTGCTTTAGTTGGCTGATCACAATGATTGGCTTATGTGCTGGCATTTAATTAATCCTCTGTATGGGGTTTCTTACATATATATGGGTGAGGCTAAGGGAATAGCTTGCACATGCACATTATTTTGGATGTGGTGGGCATTCACAAGTATGGGTGTGAAATTTGAATGGATCTACTCCTATGGGCTATATTTGGCTCATGACAAAATGTTAATTTTAGATTAAGGACACTAATTTAGGCCCACTTTAGATGGGGTCCAGGGTCCAAATTCCTGGGAACTAATCTCAGCTCATTTGAAGCAATTTCAATCCTTGAGTTGGACCCTGCCTTACATCTAGGTTCTTCAAATCATGGGCTCTCTCCCTTTTAGCTTGTTTTCTTGTGTCTGAACTGATTGATTTTCCCTCCAAAATGGTGATGCCATGTAGGTTTAGCCTTGATTTGCCACTTTTTGGTTTTGGACTTTTATGTAAAGGCCATGGCTTCAATTTACATCCCTCAGACAATAGGATTCATGTATTTCATTGGACCCCCGGACCTTGGACCCTCATCTAAAGTGGTCCTTTGTCTTACAATGTAACTTTAGTTTTTTGCACCAGCTTTGCTTGCAACATGTCAAGTTTGCATTTTAAAAAGTGACAAGCTGTCCAAAGACATGATCTAGTCGTTTTGAACATGTCAAAAGATATAAATTTTGCTCATGGACAGATATATGAAAAAATTAACATGTATGTCATCATCCCTTTTGTGTTACTTTTTTCTTGAAAAAGAAAACCACATGAAATTTTTATGTAAGAAACCAAAACCCCCTCCCTTGGTAACCAAAGCTTGAGGTTTTCATGTGAGAAGCCAAAACCCCCTCCTCCTTTGATAGTGAAAAATTGAAGTTTTAATATTAAAAACCAACACCCCTAAGTTCACAGTCAAAGGGGAAGGTTTACCAAAGAGTGTAAATATATTGTACCTGCAACTGAAGTTCCACACAACAATTCTCACAAGATCTTGTTGGAAAAAAGAGAATTTCAAAATATGTTTGTCAAAATTGTTGAGAATCAAACTCTCAACTTGTGAAATCTGTTTGTTGTCCCAACAATTGGCTTCCTATTTATAAGTACACAACTTAAGCATACTTTGCATAGTTTTTCCCCAACTGTTGAAATTTTGGAAAATTGAATTTGTGAAACCGTCAAAGCTCTTTTTTTTCTAAATAATTAAATATTTGACAAAGAAATGCCTATCAGTTGTACCAGGTATGCATTCTCCCTTTGAATTGGGCACGTTTTACATGTGACAAGATTATGCTCTATCTTGTTTTATTATTCATTTTTATTTGGTTATTAGTTTTGAATATTGACTATGTGTTTGACATTTTGATTAATGTGCAACATTCAAGCATGAAAAGAAAAAATTGGTGACATTAAAATTGTGAAGTCATGTGATTTTTTTAAATTTTTGTAGGAGGTGGTTTGATTTTGTTCAATAAAATATTCAAGTTTTGTCTTTGTCTATATGGTTCAAATTTATCAAGTTTTAAACAGCCTATCAATTTTGATCTTTCACCCTTCACCTTCTTCAGGAAGGCCTTTTTTGTGTTTTCAATTCTATGATGTAGGAAGTGACCATCATATATAAGACAATTTAGCCATATTTGCCTATAAACAAAGGACAAAAGTAAAATAATTTATATTGCTTATCTACTGAAGAAGAATACAAAATCTAAAGATAGTTTGAAAATTTGTTCTTTTTTAAGTAGAATCCCTCCCCGCGCCCCACAAAAAAAAATCATCATTTATGAAAAAAATTCACCAAATGGTAAAAAAATTCATTAATTAATAAGGCCACTTAAAGATTCCATTTAACTTAGGAAATATTTGGAATTGGAGATCATGATTTTGTCTAAAGATATGATAATATTTTGAAGCAATTCAAAAACCTTTGGTGTTCACAAATGTTAAATTTGGTGGATATCAACAATGGAAATGAATGTCAATTGTGATGTTTAAATTACTATATGATATGGTCTAATTTGCTTTGTTGTCAATACCTAAACAAAAAATCCAATAAAACCAATGGCTAGAACCATCACATGGAAGACAAAAAAAAAGGTCAAAGAAAGGCCAAGAGACGCATAGCCCGTTAGAACCAAAGAAAGGAGAGAGCTAGTCCCTCTCACAGTACAAAGTTATTTCACCCACAACCTTTCTAATGTTGCTTGCATGTAAATCATGAAATTTAAAAGTAATAGGAGGCCTTGAATAAACATTTCCTTCCAAAGCAATCTTCCTTTCTATAATAGAAGTTAAAGCACACTAAAAAGCAATATTAACACACTACTTGAAATTTTGAATATAAAAGATAGAAATAAATGAATTTTTTATCATTTATCATGAAAAAGACAAGCACATTCCTTGATGAAACAATCCATATCATACCCAAATGCGTTATGCAACTCCATAGCCCTTTGATATTAATAAAATAATTAATTAAATATTACTTTATTTCAAAAATGTCAAGGACAAATTGTTGGAAGTTTTCAAATTTGTAAATGTGAAAAAATAATAATTTTGCTCCTATATGACATATGAAATTAGAACATGCACAATTTGTAATCACATGAAATTTTAACAACTTTTGTATAAAAATGACTTGACAAAAAAATACAAAATATGAAATAACAAAAGGTACAATCTTGAAGTTGTTATGATGTGTCGTGATGTACGATGTCATAAGGGTGTAAATCTATAGTAAATTCTACTAAATAAAAAGACTAAAACAAATCAAAGATAAAAATTAATCAACTAAAAAGAAATGCACACACACACACATATATATACAATGCATAAAAGGAGGATGAGATTCACTACTATAATATAACTTGGCTGAGCATCCCATTGTGGATATATGGGAGGACTTGGACAAGATAATTAATTGCATAAGATACATATATTGCTAAAATTTGGTCGAAGTCTTGCCTAGTTTTTGAAAAATCTTCAGAAATAATGAGGGGTTTCAACGACATGGTATCCACGTTCTAATGTATAATACCAGGTCGGTGAATAACCTTGAATTCATACTCTTGAAATATAAGCGCCCAATGAGCTAACTTACTAATAAGCTTGTCATTAATCATCAACCATTTGATAGGGTGGTGGTTGGTATAAAAAGTGAACTTGGTGTCATAAAAATAAGGCCTGAAATGTATGATGACCCATACAATAGCAAGACATTCCCCCTCATGTGAAGAGTAATTGCTTTCAGCCTTGTTGTTGTTTCAAGATGCAAACGCAATAACATATTCTTTGCCTTCCTCATCAAGTTGGCCAAGAATAGCACCAATACCAAGAACACTCTAGTCAATGTGTAGAATGAAGACCTTGTTGAAATCAGGTTTTTTCAAAATGAGGAACTCTGAAAGCTTTTCCTTGAATGTGTTGAAAGTTTCCTAAGCCTTTTCACTCCATGTGCAAGCAACATCCTTCTTTAATAATGCATAAAAAAGATGAGCAATAGTACTGAAGTCTTGGACATAAATCTTGTAATAATTACATAGTTCGATGAAGTTCTTCAAAATGTGAACATCACTAGGATTGGACGTCTCCAAAATGGCTACTATTTTGGCCCAATGAGCCATAATACCATTTGGCAAAATTTTGTGTCCAAGGTAGATTATTGAGGTGATAGCAAACTCAATTTTTTTAACATGGATCTTCATATTGACTTCATGGAGCCTCTTAAATAACTCCTCCAATTGAGCCAAGTGTTATAGGAGTCCTTTACTATGCATTAGGACGTCATCTATGTAGCACTTTAAGAAATTTACCCCTTCGAGAACCTAGTCCATGATTTGTTGAAAGAAGACAGGTGCATTCTTCAATCCAAAAGGCATCACAAGCCATTCCCACAACTTGTTGCTTCCATAGAATGTTGTTTTTTTCCGATCTTTTACAATAAATACAATATGATTGAAACCTTGCCTCAGATTGAGAATTGTGAAGATGTTTGAATCTCTAATGTTATCAAACAATTTTTTAAGGATGCACATGGGGTATTTGTCATCAGGTGTAACCAAGTTCAAAGGCTTATAATCCTTGCACATCCTTTTCTCAGTCCAGAATCTAGTTAAATCCTTCTTTGCTAACATTATTGTAGCAATCGCAAAATCAAAACTTGATGGCTAAATGAGTCCAGCCTCAGTTCTTTACATCTTTCATGTACCAGTTCCCACTCATTTTTGTTCAATCTATGTTTCCTCCAATAGATGGATGCCTCATCTATAAGGTCTATAGAAAATTGCATGGTCTTACACCTACCTAAATCTTTCATTGAAAATGAAAACACATTCTCATGTATGTGATAAGGTCTTTTTCCTTCTTAATGAGTTGGTTCCCCATAACAAAATCGTAGTTGGAAACACATGGAATGGAGTTAAGAAGTGTGTTTGAAGAACCTGGTGTATTAGGTTCTCCATTATCCAAATGTGCAAATTCATAAAAACTTCTAATTATTTATCCAAAAGCTAATGTACCTCTAGGTGTATCGAAAACAACTTGAGTAAAATTACATAGTACCTCCTCCCCCCCAACACTAAAAATGAAGTATAGAAGGTTGAAAATAAGCAAATGTATTTGGTCAGGGTGCCATGTAATTGCATCACCAAAATTGCAAGCTGATTGAATCAGTGTTGGTGTTGTGTACATTTCAAAGAGTACACAAGTTATCAACAACCATGTAACAGAGTTTAAGTCCATGCCCCTCCCCAATAGAGTGTTACGCTCCAGTTTAATCACCTTGGTGTGACTAGTGGTGCCAGTTTGGAACCCCATAGCCCTTTCTCTTCTTTCTAGGTTTGGTTCATCCCAAGTGGTTGAAGCATGACAATACACCAGGCCTAGTTCATCTCCATAAAAGGCGTGTGCTCATGGGAAGGAGACAAAAGCGAGCGAAACACCTTTTGGTTCTCCTATTATGTTTACAAGAAACTAAAATTTTTCTTACCTTATAACTAGTTGGTAGGAACTCTGATCAACCAATATGTGAAAAACCTACAAGTTGGGGTCTCTGACGGTGTATCTCAGAACCAATTGTAGAATTGGGAATGGTGCAAGGTTGGTCCACTAATTACGTAGCCAATGGGCATAAGAATCGCATTATGCCGCATCAAATAAGAACGACTCTCCAAGTGAATGTTTGACCAATGTGTAGTGTTCTTGGATTTTTCCCTTTTGGTCAAGTTGAAAAGGGGTGTTTTCAATTACATAACCAAGCATAGGAAAAATGGATTGAGTCCAGGTGATCAATCTAACCATGTCCATGAAGTGACCGAATTTTATGTCATTCAAACCTTCTCCAAATCTAATCACGGAAAATCCTTAACACTCCCAACTTGAAATGATGAAGTCCATAGGGCCAAATAATTCCATATGTTACTTCTGAATTAGTTGTATGTTAGAAGGCAAGAAAATGAACTAGCCTTCCATGTAGTGGTTACAAACTATTGTGGAAATATGGCTACGAGCTCCATCTTTCTTGATGTCGCCACATGCCTTGCAATAAGATCAATGTCTACGTAGAAATACCTCCAAACCACCATCCTTGACTGTAATAGGGCTTTGAGACCTATACCAATACCACCAAATAAGTCTAGTAATGTAATCCCCTCGTTAGGTGGTGTCTAGGTGATTAGATGACAAAGTATTGGTTTAATTGGTTTGCCATGGCTTTTCATGTTTTCAAAACTAAACAGAGTTTTGACCAAAGGCTCGTGGTGACGCGCTCCTAAGTCCCGGGGTGAACCCATTTGAGGGTTTCACCTTGGCAAGTTGCGGAAAATTGGGACTTAGTGCACGCTCCCGACTTCCAACACTAGAAAAGGGTAGAGGGTCGTGTTGGGAGTCCCGGGATTAAACTAGGAAAGAGGGACTAGCTTAGCTTGTGTGAATATGGATCCAAAAACCAACCACAAGAGGTTAGTTTAGCATTCGGGACACCCTTGGGTGTTGGGACAAGTCACGGGCACTTGGACACACAAGATTCACCACGGCTTGGACTCGTGGGAAGCCACCACCTTACCCCATATAGTATTCTCTGCAACTCGCCATGGAGGCTACATCCAAATGGCACAAATTCCCAGGACTCCCGAAGGAGTCCCGAAATTGTCCCGGCTGGACTCCCGGAACTTTGGACGGCCATGACTCCCGACTGCAAAGTCCGATCGTGATGAGGTCTGAACCAAAGTTGTAGCCCTCGTCGAGACCTTTTCGACTCCATGTCGCACACTTGAATCGGATGTTGGGAAGAGGTCGATTCCCCACTTTTAGTGGTCGGGAGTCAAACTGCCAGTTTGACTCCCGACCCTTCTTTTGCCCATAACTTGGGCTGCAGATGTCCAAATGGCCAATGAGAGGCCATTTTCGATATCTACGTTTCAAGACATTTCCAATGACCCCAATGCGAGGTGTTTTGGGCCTTGCTGTCGAGCTCTGAACATTTGGGAATCCCGGAGGACTCCAAATCCCCAACTTTTCCAAGTGTTGGGCTTCACCCCCACACTTGGCCAAAGTGGGGTTGCGACATGTGGGCTACTTTGAACCTCTAGTCCATGTTGAATGTCCATAGGAACCACCTTCAAGCTTTCAATAGCTTAGGCGTAAGCTATTTCCTCTTCATCTTTCTCTATCCATTAGTGATTAACTTGTTGGATTTAGGAAATGATGTGTGCTTCCTTGAACATATAATGATGAGCCATAAGACTATGGTTCCCATGTAAATCAAAGGGTATGTATTTCAAGTGGTGGCCATTAGTCTCCCAATCCACTTAGTCATATGCATGCTTGAACCAATTGTTAATTGTGAAACATGGTGGAAAACAAGGCTTTTTGCCCAATGAGCACATTGTAACTAGTGGCATTGGTGACTAAACATCTAACTTGTAGGCAAACCCGCAGATCCGTACCTTCATTAAAATTAAATGCAATCCCCAAATACCTCCTCTAGGCTCCCACTAGTGATGCTAATCTGCCACATAAATTTTCATAATTTAAAGTTGAGCATGCCCATCTCCTTAGCAAATTGAACTCCAATAATCATTGGTTGGGACCATGTATTAAGAAGTACCACTCTGGGTGTATGTCCTCCATTTGGATTGCTAATTCAATATTGTTGACAATGGCAACTTCGATGGCAATAGGAGTTCTCTCACTAAGCACCACCTTTGGAAATGAGTGAGAAACTTTGTGAAGAGAATGGCTATCCACAACACCTTTACCAAGTAACAAATCCACAAGTGAGGTGTGTTTAGCTCCCTTGTGATATGTGAATGTAGAATCAGAGGTAGGAGTGTGAGGATTTATTGCACACCTTCACCATTAAGATATGCACTCACATAAAACTCGGTTGGAAGTGGAACTATTATGTAGTTGTAGTCTAACAAGTAAGTGGTTCAAAGTAAGTAATGAAATTCACTAATGATCTAACGCGTTGTGTCCAAGTTAAAGATACAAAGATAGGGTGAGAGAATCGTAACTTACCATGATGGGATATGAAGGAACCGTATGTGGGTGTTTGATTCCATGTCGCGCTTGATGGTTGGAACCTTCCGTTTCATTTGGCATGACATCTACAACAACCCCTTAATCTAACATGCATTGAATTTTGGAAAGCTAATAATAAAGAAAACATGTTACAACATCTCATAAGTTTTTTATTTTATTTCATTTCTTTGATCAAGAGTTAAGCCTTGAAACTAGAAACCACTTGCCTAGATTGAGGAAAAACAACCAATTCGACCCCCTCTACTTCTAACCAGTGCATCTCCCTTACAGCAAACCCGATGGTGATGAAATTTGGGGAGAAGCTTCTACACCTTCCAAACTAAGACTGATTAAATTTTGACACAAATCCAACGGTGGATTTGGGAGAAACAACTAATTGAACCCAAAGTCTAGAGGCTTGCCATGGAAATCATTCCATTAACTCCACTACAACCCCCCCTACTTCCAACCCACGTAGCTCCCTTGTAGAAAGCCCGATCAAGCTGAAATTTGGGGAGAAACGTCTACAGCTTTTAAACTAAAACTGATATAATTTTGAAGCAAATCCAACGGTGGATTTGGGAGGAACAACTAGTTAAAACAAAAGTCCAGAGGTTTTGCAACAAGTACTTGCTACACAAGTTCTTTTCATGCCTAATTCCTACACACATTCTTCCCATGCTTGATTCTTGCACACATAAGAACTAAAAAAATTCTTCACCCTTCCTCCTCCTCTTTCTTTCCTTTTCCACATACACACAATGCCCTCTTCCTTCGTGAGCCTCCATGACCCTCCTTGAGCTTGTTCCCCTTGACCAATGAGAGCTTTGAAATCCTTTTGCACCAATCAATGGCCTCCTCATCCTTCAAGGGCCAATGAGAATTTGAGAATGTATTGTCATGCAATTGAAATTAGGATGAGAATCCTTGGGCCCAATGAAACACAAGAGATATTCCATCCTCCAATCAAAGAGAATGTCAATCCTCGTGACTAATGGGATTGGAGGATCCATCCTTTCCCTTATCTTGGATATCTTGATGAGGTCTCTTGAGCTTGATCCTTATCTTTTCCGTCCGTTGACCCTCACATCCTACTTCTTCATCCTAATTACTTCAAGTAACTAATTACTAGGATAATTTATCGGTAGTAACAAGGAAAAGTCCTTGAGTTCCTGCTTGACTAATTCAATGGTTGAAGTAATATTCTCGTGTACCCTTTACTCCTTTGATATTCCCTACCTATTTACTTTACTATGCACTAATTAACTATGTAGTACATAATAAATTGGAATTACAATTTGCATCAAAAAACTCTCACATACTTTTAGATCCACCGTTGAATTTAGGGTTTGATGAATCCATTAGATCTAGGGTGTTCGAGTTTTCATGAGGTTCCGCCGTCACTCCCACATCTTACGCCTACCCTAATTTGTTAAATAAAAAGGCTTCAACCCCTTCTGAACGCAAGTACCACCTTGTTCTTACTATCTTCTTGGTTTTTGTTGATACAGGCGCAACTAGTCATGGCGGATGATGACGCCACGCCTTCAAATCCTCCGGTCGCACCCGTACAACAAGAAGAGCTTGAAGAAGCATCGTTCGACTTAAATGTTTCTCAACGACCGCGCAAAGAAGAACCGCCCAAGAGAGTGGTGCGCACTCGAGTTGCTCGTTCGATATGGGATCGTCGGTTGTCTCCTAACCCACATGCTTTAGCAATTTATTTAGAGTTTGTTCCTGCTCGTGGAGCCGCGCTAGAAAGGTTTGAAGAGGGCCAGTGCGAAGATGATGATGTCCGCCTCCATTGTCGAACGTGGGTTCCCCGTGATGGCCATTATCATTGGCTACGAGGTCCGATCAACCCACTTCCCCTGGAGCATCGAGCCGAGCACCTCGCTCGCACCATTCGTCGCATCCTAGATTTTTTACAACTGTGATTTATCCTTTAAGTCAGTTATTCAGTTGTAATTCACCTTAGGTTACTCAGGCGGAAATGTTAGTATTTAAGCTTGATTTTTCTATTTAAGAATCTAATATAGTGAGAACTAAATAAAGATGTAATAGGACTACTTACAAGTACATCATTAGTGCTTGAAGATCATTCTACAAACTGACTTAACATTATCATGGTGAAATGTTATTGTTAATTATGGGCTTGGATTCCCAATATATCAATAAATCCCATCTAATTTCACATCCCCTTTCCCTTCTCCACAACATAAAAAAGGACAATGCACTTTTAAAAGTTTACTAGGTCCTAAACTAATTAAGCGTTACATTGACTGAAATAAAGAAGTACTCTATGCCTAGAAATATCACAAAAGCTAATTCAACTATTAATAATCACTACTTGAAGGTTTATAAGCATTCAAATCATTAGTATTAAGGAAATCTAAGGAACTAAAGCCTAACTATTTGTTGAGCTATAATCCATGGCTCACAAGGAGAGCCCACTAATTTAGCCATGCTAGAACTAATGACCGGATTATGAACGCCATTTCTAACACATGAACTAATCAAGTGTCTTTCCAAGGTGTTGGATGGGAACCTTATAGCATGTGGATCAAGTATTAATAAAGGATTTGATGTAATGTTCAGAGTATCATTAGTACTGTAATTTTGTCCTTTGTGCTTAACTTCAATCTTAAAAATTAAACAACGGTGTACTCACAAGCTTTTGCACCACTTCACACATTTAAAGTTAGCATTCCGTATGTTCATTAGTGGAAAATTGTGTGTTTTCCTAATGTACATGTATTCCTAGGACACAAAAATTTGATGCCCTAGCAACTTATGGTGTAGTAGTCTCCTCCCCCTTCGCCAACAATGTGTGTTATTCTTTCGTGTTGAAAGTACGAAAGATTGTGGCATGATTGTTCAAGCTCTTCTAGCCCTAGTAATAGGACTTGAACCAAATGGAGTCCATCAATTTGAATTACTTGCCTAGTGATAGAAACTCTAAGTGCCACACTAACCTCTTGTACTACGAAGTAGGAAGGGCAAAAAGAAGTGGTAAATTTTGGTGTGAGACTAAAATTGTGTGCACTAGAAAAAAACATACTCCCGAACCATGGCATCATGTGAGAGGCCATACAACAGCCTAAGAGGTCCCTCCCGTGATCTTGAACCTTGTATAGGTTGGGCATGATTAATTGGTTGGGAAGACTTACCTTTTAGATTAGCAAATTGGGCCCTTAATTATTCGACTTCATTTTACAAAGTTTGAACTTGAATGGCATGAGTTTGAAACACCTCCCTCTTGTCACCATTGTGCTCCTTCTTTATAACATTTTTATTGGAATTACCCTTGATGAAGAAAGCATGAGTGGAAGGCTGAGGTGCCTTGGCTTTTAGTTGAAGGGCAACGAAAGATGTTGGCAAATTTCGTTGTGGTAATCAGAGTTACTTCTGTTTTGGGAACTTGGCAAAATAAACAACTTCTTGATGTTCCTCTTTCCCACAATAATCACAAAAGAAATCTTCGATTAAAATGTTGCACTCATTAGCTTTGTGGGTAGGATTGCCACAATAGTTGTAAGAAAGTAGGATGGGTGCAACTGAATGCACCGCTTTAGCCATTGAAGAAGAATGTGATGGTCTAGTTGGCATAACTGGTGGAGGTTAAAGCCTTGAATGTGATGGAAGCCTCTTAATTTTGGCCTCATAATGTGCATGAGCTAGTTATAGCTTTTCAAAAATGTTGTACACATCCAAAAAGTGCATGAATCTCTAAATTTTGTAAAAACTTGTTACAAAACCTATGCATGGAGTGTCGAGTACCCTCAAAAGAACAAAGATATTGATGGGTAGCTTCCAGGTCTGCGATGCTCTTAATATCCTCTTAGAGCTTGAGAAGATTCTTGTAAAGCATGTTGAAGGTTTCATCCTTTTGCCAAGAGAAGGTGGCGAAATACAAAATGTTTTCAAAACTCTTAAATGGAAATTCCAACTCAAGAACTCAAAACATCCCCCACTGGATCACCAAAAGTTGGTGCATCGATGGTGGGAAGAATGTTTGTGATAGTAGGAATGAGTTGAGGAGAAAGGTATATTGAAATAGGTACCAGATCTAGATTATTGGGCATAGCCCCATTTTTGTGCAATGGTAGCTTGTAGTGTAACTTGCAAGGTGGTGGCGAGGACTATGGCATAAACTAGATTGGGGATCTGAATGACGCCCAAAATTTTCAAAGAATGTTGCTCGTAGACATCCAATGCCTCATAGTGCACATACCATGTCAGTTGGTTGAAAGCAAATGCTTCGGTGTAATTAACGCCATACATGAACTCCAATTCACAAACCATAGTTGTGAAAGTTGCCTTGAATTCCTCAAAGAAATTGTACCTAGCCTTCCATTAAACTTTTCAATTCTCCTAAAGGAATTGTTGACCTCCATGGTGTATATGGGTGTAAAGGTCATAGCTTGTAGCAAAATATATGGTGATGGTGTGAAAGTTAGTGTGGCAAGAAGCATACCCCACTAATTAACCCTTCTAAATGGACTTTGATGTACCGTCGATGTAGTGTAACCTGAACTTGAATTCCTAGTAGAAGTTGTACTAGATGATGGTGTCGTTGTAAATGTTTGATGGTACCATTGTGAAGATCATGAGCTTAAAGAAATCAGATCAAATGATTGTGTGTTGCTTTGTAGTTGATACCTTGGCTTTGGTTGAACAGTAGTGCTCTCATCATTCAAAGACATGATGTTGTCCAATGCCCCAAAATTTTGTAACAATGCAGAGCATTAGCTACAAAGTTCTAACACAACGTATGGTTTGAAGAATATAGTGCGTTGACAGGGATGAATGATGACGGATAAACATCAGTGATGGACGTCTGTGCACAAATGTCGAACAAACATCAGATGGAGGTTGAACGAATGTTAGATGGATGTTGGACGAAAGTTGAACAGACGTTGAACAGATGTGAGTTATGACATCGAACGGATGTCGAACAAAACGTTGACTATGACGGCCGACGACTGTGATGGATGGCAACACGGTGGCCGACAACGTGATAAACACATCATTACAGATGGGACATTGCAGATCGCCCAAAAGCTTTACAATGATGGTGAGTAAAATAATTTATTATTATTATTTTCTTCTTACTTGATGTTGCACTTGGCCCTATAGTCTTTGAGAGTCTTTAAAGCTTCCTCCGCCTCCTCCTGTGCACAACAAATGATGATGTACGTGACATCCACTAACACATGAGAGATGAGACGAAAGGTCAACCATAAGAAGAAAGAAAATGCACCAATAAAACGTTGTCACCAATTGTTACGGCCTTAACACTGCATCGATCAAGACATCCTTATTGTCATTGTAGTTGTGACAATATTAACAAATTAACTCTCTTTAAGTAACAATGAAAGTCCAACTTCAACAAAACCCCAAGTTTACCCACCTAGCAATAAGCAGTTGTAGTTGCAGGAGGAGGAGAAAGACCAAGAGATGCTTGGCATCACAGCCATTTCCTTCGCCCCTACTAAAATCGTGGCAGGAGGAGGAACAGCTAAAGTTATTACTAGAACTACTCGTGTTGTGGAAGACAAGACGACGCTTATGTTATTGCTAGTTCTACTTCTTTTTCTCTGCTTGTATTGTAACTACAACAGGAACACAAGAAAGGAAAAGTAGTAGCAACAACACTAGTAGCAAAAGAAACCCAAGAAACTCAAAACCAAGAAAAATTTGTCGCTTTCAACATCAAGCAACAGAAAGTAGTTTTTCTATAATTAAATTGCAAAGAAGGAAAAAAACATAATGTATGTAAACGGTGGCCATGTAATAGCCACCGTGAGCATCTAGAAATCTAGTCTAATTATGGAGGAAACTTTCCTTAACAAAGAAATTTTAGAAAAATTAACAAGAGAAGGGAAGAATTTGGCCTTTTATACAATTGTCAACAAGTTGAAACCCTAAGCACCTAATAGCATACAATAACCTCAAAACATACATTAACCTTAAAAGGCATGATTAGCATGCCCGTAATCGGCCATCATGTATGAGGTCATGTATATGGGCATGATTAAACAACACAAAGCTTCAAGCCACCACATCACATTTTGTCACTAATCTTTGCAATCTCATCATCTTCCAAAAGGTGTTAAAGGACTAGGAGAATGTCCCCACCCATGGGCTTTAACTATCGCCTTATCCTAGGCCCCTTATTTTGAGAATGCTCCCATCCTAAAGCTTTATCCTACCCATCAAACTTTTGAGCTTCAACAACCTCTGACATGTCATTACCACTACCAAAAAACAAACCTTTTGTATTTGCCTTAAAATTAGTACAATTTGTCACTTGGTTATGGAATGTGATTACAAGGGTAATAATGGTCACAAAAATATATAGGAACTTAAAGTCATGACAGAAAAATGTTTGTACATCAATTTTTGGATGAAATCCATGATAGAGTGATGTGAAAATGGGCCAAGCAAGTATAACATCCATTAAGGCAAATACAATAAGGTGATTTCAAAATAATTTTTTTTACCTCAAAGACTTTGGGAGATACTTTTCAAAAAACATTATTTGTACAAAATACCAGATCCCCCCCACCTTGTGTCACCATTTTAGCTTGAGCAAACACATGTATATAGTTCAAAGACTTGTTACAACATGCCATGGGATAATTGTTCCATAAATGGACAATCCTAATGTGGAATCCTAGCATGGATGTTTCACATTATTATTATTTTACGCCATATTTTAGGTGTGGTAAAAAAAAGATGGACACAAGGGGTTCATTTCTAACATCACTAGCTTCACTAGTTGAATGTTCATAGGCATGAAAATAATATTGATGAAATAAATCTAAATGGTGTTGTAATGAAAGAAGAAAGAATGGAAGAAGAGTTTGCAATTTAACCAAGTTTGCAGACAAAAGAAAGTATTAATGGAGATGAGGGGGAAAAAAAATTTAATGAAAAGGACATTAAACTAGTGGATGTTAAGTGTTCTTAATTGATGAAATGCTTTTTTTATTATGCTAATCCAATTTTAATAACAAATGCCAAAACACAAACAAGGAAAGGTTTGATATTGTGTAATAGTGCAAATGAAATTATTACATTTGAAAAACATGTTTATGTAAACCATTGTATGATTACAAAAATATTTGTAAACAATATATTAAAAAAACCTTGTGAGAGACAACATCCCAAGAAAAGACTTCATGTAAATGAAACCACTATCTCTAACTTTTTGTCGCCAAAGATTCTTATAAAAAAAATGATATGTGACAAAAGTAGTTTTTGGAAGATTTAGTTCTTTTATTGTTAAAAACCATTTGTTAATGCATCTTGTTGAAAGCAAATGGTTAAAAGGATTTAGATTACATTTGTGTTCAAAGGTTTTTTTGCCTTCTAAATATAGTTTTCAAAAGAATTTCTGCCAAAGTTGGTGGAAAAAATCAAACAATTATATGTCCTACCTACTTTGGCATATTATTATTTTGTAATAGCAAGTTTTGATCTATGGATGCAAAAGGTAGAGACCATTTACATTGGATCACATAAAGAGTTTTTCAAATTTATTCATTATATTTGTAAGGGCCTTCCCTGGCAAAATTTCAAGTTTTCAATTTTAGGAATGTTACAAAAGTGTAAGGAACCTTTTTTCCCAAAAAAAAGGAAAGAAAAAAAAACCTTAATTTTGTTTGGCAGATTCCTACATGTTACACACAAAATTCACAAATTTGAAAGCAATGTTTACCTTGGAAAAAAAACTGCATTGCACTTTTCTTGGAGTCTTGGGCCTAGTTTCCGCCAAGCTTCAAATCCAAGAAGAGCCTCAATGGGATTCTTTACTACATATAAAGGTTTCAAACCCATTATAATAGTGCATATAAGCATGGCAAGCTTTACTATTTCAACATCATCAAAGTGTCAACATGTATCACAATAAAATTCAAATATCATGATGATTTGTATGGATCGTCCTGACACATTTTTGTCCCCTCACTCAATGATTCCCAACGTATCTACTTTGCCTCATCTAGTCATTTTAGTTACACCTAATTCATCCACACATTTCACACTTTTTTTACTTCATCAATAAAAGGTTATTCCTCAATCATTTGTATTGATTTGGCTCATTATTAGATCATTCTTCTTGCTTCTTCAAGGGGGCTAGGCCTTCCTTCAATGGTCCGATGTGTTGCCCCTACCTTTTTAAAATGTTGGGCTTTGATCATTCTTGCATTAGTCTTTCATTTCCAATAGGTTGATCACCCTATTCTTCTTGATGTAGTGGCACATGTAAAAACCAATATTAGTACTCTCCTTTTTAGGTCGCATTACGGGGTGCCCATGCGATGTTGCATGAAGTCATCTGATCACATATCTTGCCTTTCAAGAGTCTAGTAGCGCAATCTATCCTCAAATGTAATCTCCTTTAATGGACCAACTACACGAATAGGAATTTATTTTGCTTGTAGCAAATGTTCTTTTAGATGTTGTGTGAACATATCTTCATTCTTTTGCAAGTCCAGGAGTAAGTGCTTGGTTATTAGCTCATCTAACACCCCCTCATTATGTTTATCCTCCACCCATTTCCTTATAACACTTTGTATTCATCTCAATATACCACATCCTATAGTTGCACATCTTTCACAATGCTAGTGTGGTCGTACCATTGATGATTTGGGTATCTATTTGTTACATTGTTCATGTGGGAATGAGCATAGTACAACCCACAATATGTTTCAAAATATTCATTGCAGTTATGGCATTAGAAAATGGAGTCATGTACAAAGAGAGGTTTCTCACCTTTTCCCCCATCACACATGAAGACAAGTGGATATTGTCATCACCAAAGATAATTTTTGAGCCTTGGTGGATGTTGTCATTATGGACTTGTATAGATTTGGTGTAACATGTTTTGACAACAACACATGTAGTGATAGTTGTTGCTCAAGATAAGGCATGGTCCTACACAAAGTGAGTGTTAGGAGATGATTTCATTCCCTTGCCATAAAGACCTACATGTGTCTCCATTCTCATTTTAGTTCCTTTTTAATTTCATGTACATGCTTATATAGCTCACAATTAATAAACCTCCTTGGTACCTTTGATGCTTTTATTTCATTACAGGCAATAAGTGTTGATAACCCTATAGTGCACAAGCCATTGTGATTCTTTAGGGGGCTACCACATTTAATCACAATTCTTCATCTCTTCCACACACACCAACTAGTGCACCTCCATCACTAGCTGATTTGTGGTAAAGGATGCCCTTTTAGCTACACATTTTCCACCTCATTACTATTGTTTTGATGGTCTTGGTTTTCCTTTTGTGTGTTTACCTTTGTTTTGACATGTATTGTACTTTTTGTGGATGGATTTCCATCCTTGTTTATATAGGGTTAATGTATTACAATGGACTGATTAATAAAAGGTTGGTAAAATGGTCTTGAGTGCCCTTGCATTGCACAATTGCCTTTTTTCTCTTTTTTTTGGGTTGATACCTGTAAAAAAATACTCCAAGAATGGGTCTTCTAATTCCAGTTAAGGCAATGCAAATTGAGTGGGAAATGCAATGATGTTAAGTGAACCTATTTGATTGAGCATTTTAGATGAGTTGATAAATCATAGGACACTCTTGCAATGGGGACAGCTCCGAGATAACATAAATACCTTCAAACTCATTAGCAACGCCATTTTTGCAAGAGGAGTTTGATGGGTTGCATTGGAAATGCTCAAAGATGAAGGAGTGGGTTTTCTTCCTGAAGTGAAGTGGAAACCAATCAGGTGAACATAGATCAGCAGGTCCCAATTCTAGAAGTCTGGGAGAGGTGGGTAACTCTACTGTGAATTGGACATCCAAATGGTGCAAAGCGTTTGGGTTAGTTGAGCAAGATTGAAGAGTGTGGGTCTATGGCCCTCCATGGAAATGTATGCCAGTCCAGACTACTCAACGTATGTATGTGGAGCAACTTGTGCTTATCTTTGTGTGCTGCTTCCGTCTTTGCTCCTTCCTAGTGGGTTTCATGACACACTAGCTACTTCGCAACTTCCACCCTTCAGGACACACCTCCTTTCACCAGTTATATACCTTCCATATACTAGTCCAAAAAAACCTTGGACCTGTTACCAGGAGTGAACTGGTATGAAAGTTTTAAAAAGTAGCCAACACCAGTACCAGCCTACTGGATCCAGTGTAGGGTAAAGAAATGGCGGTGGGTTAAAAAAAACATGGGTAAAATCTATTGACTTTACTCCGGACAACCCATTCTCATGACTCATAAACTGGAAACAAAAGTGAACTGAAAATCAACATCAGATTCACACTGTTAACTGGATGTTACATAAAATTACCATCAACTGGAGGTTAAATAAAAATGCACCAGTGCACCATCCATTAGAAACCTGTTGCGACTCAGTTGTGGTGGTTCATGAGTTGTGGATAAACAGCACAACTAAGTTTAAGAGCACCTTTCCATCGAGAAGCTACTACACCACCTTCAGCTTTGGAAGGTCCAGCAGCTAGGTTTCCATTAGCACGAAATTTTGAAGCTCAAGGTGTGGCTAGGGTTCAGAATTACAAGTCCCCTAAAGTCAATAGTGCTCCTCCTTCTGACAACACTTGCAACACTTCTCTATAAGACACCTGTAAATCTTATCTTCCTTGTTAGGATTAAAGGAAATGCAAGGTGTAAATGAAGAATATTCCTAGCCAGAAACTTTGAAATCCTGCACCTTGAGAAAGTCTAATGGAAAGACACCTTAATAAATTTCAAAGGAAATTAGGTAATGAAATGGCTTTAGATACCTACCTACATAATAACCCCATGTGGTTACTATGTAGGTAGGTATCTAAGGCAGTTGCCGACTGCTAGGTAGGTAGATGCATGTGGATGGTTAGTAGTAAGTAGATAGCCACCCTGTTTTTAAAGATTTTTTTTAATGTAGCCTAAGTGGCAATTGTCTGCACGAAGATGTAGAGAAAATGGTGATCACCCATAGGAAGATTTAGCCAAATGTGGCTATAAATCAGATATGAAGTATAAAAGTTGTAAACAACCTTCTTTACTCATGGCTACACACCCAAAACCCAATTTAGAAGAAATCTGATGATTTCAAATTTTTGTCTGACTTCTAGTGATTGAAACCCTCCAAAGTCATTTCATTTTCAAATTTTTTATTTTCTAGCTTGCTTTTGGCAAAATTTCACCTGGAAAAAAAAATGGTTGGATAGCTTATCACTGGGATTACGTGTGCAACAGGAATTCTATGAAAAAGTGTTTCCCATCTTGCACGGTATATTGGTGTGTGCTGGTTCACTCCGCACATAAATCAATTTTATTTGAACTGAATCTACTTAACACTTAATAAAACTTTCAGATTTCTGACTTTGTTTTTGTTAATGTGAAAATGAAGCCACAAACTTGAGAATGATACACAGTTGTGTGGAGCTTTCTTTAAGATGATACCTACCAACTCACTTGAAGCCATTTGCTAATTTGCAGGTTTGCCTCTTGACAACCTCTTGATAGAGCAACTCCTTGATGCAAAAGGCCAGTACCCATGGCATCAAAAGTCAAGAAGCCAAGTATTTTTGTGCAATGCGCAGCCTGCATCATGATACCAAAGCCATTGCCACATGCCAATTGAGCCCAATACCAGTTATATTATGTATATTTCGTCGGAAGGAATGAATACGTGACATTTACGGCACTCACATATACATATAGAAATGTATTTCACAATGAAAAACCCATTTCCCATTTTTTTTTCAATTTTTTATAGCAAAACAGCAAAAACATTGTCCAAAGGCCAATCGCTGACTGAAGCATTATGAATCAAATCCTAGATTTCAGATATCCTATTTAACCCTAAAAAGCCAAGTGTCCCACCTCAATTTCTAGATGTATTTAAACATATAGTACCTACTGATGTACCCTATTCTGGCACTAAGGTAATTTCGCCACCTCAGAAAACTATATTCCCAAGATTAATTCTTAATTGATTAGCCATAAGTCAATTAATACTCAATCATTTGGTTGCTCCATTTCTTAACCATATCATCTAACTAACTACTCTTTTCTGTGAGTTTGAACTTGTTGCACTTGGGCGTATCATGTAGAATAAAGTCACACAACGTGGCAGATGTGGATGGTCACGGAGCCAGGTTTTAGGAAAAGAAACCCATTATAAAGGTACCCAAAATTCCTTTTGTTTCCTTCCTTTCATTCGTTTGATAGATTTTTTTGGGGGAAATAGATCACATGAAGGGGATTTGAATGGTCTCATCGATAACCCCAACATTTAAATGAAACACTCAAACATCCCCTTTTTAGGGTTTGAAAAAGACATGCTATTCATAGTTTTAAGAAAACCAAACTCAAACATTTCATAGGTTTTGAAGCCATGTGCCCATCGATCACACGCCAATCAACTTCCTTGTGGCATGGTTGTATCCAATTTCAATGGTCATTGAATTTTTAATTATGTTTTGATTTGATACTAAAGCTAGATTGTGGGCCTACAATTTGTAAGTTGTTAAAATTGAGGAGATTTAAAATGGGGGCTTTTAACAGGTTTCTAAGTTCAAGGAATTGAACTAAAGTCGAACGTCGATCTCATTTTCAATGTCAAACATAATGTGTCTTGTAATTTTTGATATCTATGATAAACCAACCATCTGAGCTTACAAGCATGCTTTAGAGCTTGTTTTGTTGGGTTCTCTAGGTTGATGACCACCCTACAGCAACTGTTTTCTAATTGGCTGCTGCAAAAGTTGACAATAAGGCATTGGATTGCCGCCCACATGCTTACACCCAGATGCTTGCACCAACAACCCACACAACAAAATATAAGCAACACAAAAAAGCCCATGGCTCAATGTTCACTATTAAAAAATAGACAATAGAAAAATGTGTTTTTTGGTAGGTCATGAATACCTAGACTTGGCTTAGTTCCAAGTAAGGTTACAAACCAACGCTCAGTTCAACCCTAAACTCCAAATGATCAAATTTTTTCCCTTCCTCTTGGGTGTTTTGGCAATCTCATTTCTCAAAGGCTTTCTTTGGAACCCATTTTTTTTTCCTTCTATTTGGGTGGTTTTTTTACAATCTCATTTCTCAAGACCTTTCTATTGATCCCATATTTTCCCTTCTTTTTTGGTGTTTTTGCATCTCCTTTCTCAAGGGCTTTCTTTTGATTCCAATTGTTTTCCCTTCATTTTAGTTGTTTTCTGTGGGTCTCATTTCTCAACTGCTCTTGTAATCCCAAACTTTTCATTCTTTTTGGGTGGATTTGTCTTCTCATTTTGCAAGCGGATTTCTTTTTGTATCATTTTCCCTCCTTTTGAAAAAACAAGAGGTGTGACACAGGGTGGCCTTGCCATTCACATTAAAAAGTATCTTAAGGCGAAAGAAGAATTTTGGAAATCCTCTAAAAGAAACCAAAATCCTTCAAGATGATCCTAACTCTAGGACTAATCTCAAGTTTCTACACAAGCCCAAATATCATCGTTCAAAAATCCTTCTACAAAATAGACCTACTACTTGTGGCCAAAATCCCTTAAGCTACTATGCCCTATAATGAATCTAACTACAATATCTTTGCCATTCAACTTGCCCTTCTAAGGAGCATCGCCTTCGCATTAAACGCTGATTCATTCACATGACCCAACAAGCGAACCGTCGACTTGGCTGCACTTTTCCGACATTTTCCGGCCCTAAGAGACTCTTTCTTTCATCGTAGCGGCCAAACAAAGAGAGCGCTCTGTGTGCGATGGCCATTGCCATAGCCTAGAGCGAGCGAGAGAGAGAGACAGAGAGGCGGTAGGACGAAGGATCTCCTCGTTTCCCTGATGAGTAAAAGCGATGGAGTCTGTGGCGGATGAGGTGACCACGAGAAATCGCGCCTGCACGGCTGCTGCTGCTGGGTTGTGTACGTCTATGTTGTTGATATCGCGACATCAACGCCTTCATACGTTCTTGGCGCACTTCCCACACCCTTGCTTCTGGTCTCCTTGATCAAAGCATCTTCTGCTCGCACATACGTTATACAATAAGCAGGTACCCTTTCTCTTCCTCCTGGAGTTTTCTGAAAACAATGGGGTCTTTTTTGGTTTTTGTTTTTTGTTTCAATTTTTCAGTTTCATTTTCATTCTCAGTTCGTGGATTCTTACTCCTTTCATTCTTTCATTCTTTTGTCCTGTAGACGACAATCTCTGTGTCCTAGTTTCTCCGATGTATACAAAGACAATAGACTTCACATGATCCTTAGTTTTTTTGTTGAATCTTGTCTTGTTGCCGTTTGTCGGGCAGCTTCGTCATGGCTAGTCTCTCGCTATGTCAGTTTATGTTCTTCTTAGTTCATGGAAGAAGAATACAATTTGCAGTCGATGTGATTCTCCATTGTGCAGACACAACACTTTCTTACAGTGTTCGAGAAACACTTCCAAAATCGATTGACGCCACACTAGTCGTAATGGAATGCGAAACTAGTGTGGAGACTCTGAAGTGGGTTGTCTTTTTTTTGTGGGCGGGATGTTCATTCTCAGTTCGATTCTTGCTCCTTTCTTTCGTCCTGTAGACTACAACCTCTGTGTCTAGTGCAGCTAGTTTCTGATGTGTGCAAAGACAATCTAGACTGTATCCTTGGTGTTTTTTTTGGTGTTGAGTTGCCGTTTTTCAGGCATCTTCGTCATGGCTAGTCCCTCGCTATGTCATTGATACAGTTCCATGTTCTTCTTAGTCCATGGAAGAAGTGTACCATTTGCAGTCGACTTGTTCTCCATTGTGCATACACAACAACACTTTCTTACAGTGTTCTTTCTGTTCCTGAGATGTTCTTCCAAAAGCGATATACATAGAGCCACACTTGTAGGCGTAATCTAATGCGAAACTAGACTGCAATTTGCCTGAAGTCTACTAGATCGCACTAAGTTGACTGCATGTATCGGGATCATTCCTGTAGAGGTGCAGCAATCGAAGGCGTGATCATTCAGCTGGATGATGGCGTGAGAAGAGTTGCCAACCTCATCACGCGGACGACAAGCTACACATGTGCCGGACGTGGGACTAATGGAGATTGATGAGGTTTGAGGGCTCGATCCCGTCCCAACTCCCTGAAAGTCATCTCTCGTGGTGTTGTTGGGTGAAGCTGCTTCTAGTGTGTTCGAGTTCATGACCTGTGTGTGATATTCCAGACTCTGTATCGATTCTGTTGCGGTTCTAATCAATCGAGATCAGGTGAAGAAGCTGAAGTACAAAAGCTCTGGCCGCGTAAGCACTTGGTAATCCAAGGACATGGGTGATGCGGGCCAATCAGAATGGGATCCTCCTAGCTCCCTGCAGGCGAAATACAGGGAGAAGATCAAGAAATTGCAAAGGGACAGAGTCCGTGGTAAAGGATCAGCCGGTTCCTCCTCCTCAGTTCCTAGGAAACGACGATGTAGTGGAGGAGCTCGCTCGAGGTCATTTTCTCCTCCGAAAGCTTCAGAAGTTGAGCAAGCTGGGAGTCCGCAAGCTCCAGTCTTTGGAAGGCGAGAAACTTCAGATACGCCTCTAGGCGCCACCCGTGTTCTTGATCGCGGGAAGAGCATACTAATTGAAGTCGAGAATCATGTTGGAGGAGGAGGAGGAGGAGGAGGAGAGTGCAGCTATCAAGCACCAGATACTGACAGTCTCGAATGTCCTCAAAACTCTCGAGCTGTTTCTCAAGGACATGGTCATGACAAGAAGAAGAAGAAGAAGAATGATGCAGCGGATACAGTCGCTACTTCTTCTTCGACGGTCCCTGAAAACTTGTTTCCCACAGCTGGGCCCGGGGCGGCGCCGGCCAAGAGAACGATCAGAGGCATCCCACCTGGCCTCCGACATCGCAGGGAGAAATGGGAGGTGGAGATTCGGGTGGCAGTTGCAAAGCAGATTTTGCTGGGATTCACAAGAATCCACCTAGGGTCGTACGATACACTTGAACAAGCTTCTGTTGCACTGATTGTCGGCGTCTTCTACTGCGGCAACTGGCCACCAAATCGCGTAACTCCTGACCGGCGGATACTCTCCTCTCTCCCTCCCCTAGAAGAACTAGACAAGCTTCCTCCCACAGAAATGAAGAAACAAATACAAGAGATAGCGAGGTGCGCAGCTCTTGGGTGTTGTACATCTGCTGGTACAGTTCCCTTTTGGACTCATCCCGGTTGCAGACTCATCAACGCAGCCGCAGCAGCTCCGGTGCAGCAGCAGGTCGAGATTGAAGGAGGCTTCAGTCATTTTGAAGTGGATCAAGCTCAAAGAGCTGCTGCTGCTGCTGCAGGTGTCAACAATCCCAGCTCGAATTTTTATCAGATCGGCAGTGACCATCTCGATCCTGACACTACTCAACAAGATGACTTCCCCAACACACAAGAACTGCAACATCTGCCACAGCAAAGATCATCACATGGGACAGCTGCTGCTGGTGATTCACAAATTCTGGAAGCCGCTGATCAACTGGAAGCAGCTCCACTACAGGAAGCTGCTGCCACAAATCATGTGAATACTATGGATGAGGATGATCAGCACTCAGGTGGTTCATGGGATGTGGATAATTTTCTCAACCAGAATGCAGAAGAGGAAGGTCAAGTACCTTGTGCAGATTGGGTAAATGATTTCTTTGATCAATGTCCAGTTCTCATGTGGGAGAAGATCAACTCAGGAAATCTGCAGTCTGATATGGAGTTGAATCAGCTGGATTGGGAATACAATCTTCCAATATTGTCTAATTCCACAATTCCACACAACAATGTTTCCACAATTGCACATGATAACATACAAGAGTCTGAGGTTGATTACACTTTTCAAAATCCACATGCTTGAAGCTGATCAGACTAGAGATGGCAGTTCTCGTGGGTTGCTTCTAAAGATAGATTGGGGGCATGAACATGCGCAGGGAAATCAAGGGGATGACATGGAATTTCAACAGTTTTTGAAGGAAATATTGCAAATGAGATAGAAGTTCAACAATTTTTGGAGCAATATTGTGACGAGATGCAACATCAAGAGATGCAATTTTGAAAGCCATCATCACTGACAAAGTCCATCATTGACTCCAAATGAACCACATTGAGCTCATGTTTGAAGAACTGGGTTTTGTAGACATTAGTAAACCCAAATGCAAACATTTGGATGCATTTTTCATGTGAACTTGTTTCTGGCCAGCAGAAGTACTGTTGCAACAAGTGGCCTTGGACTGAAACTTAGCTCACCTCAGCTGCTGCCTTGCTTCTGGTGAACATCAGTTCTTGCAATTTGATGATGCAACCAGCCAGATTTCTGTTATTCTTTGTTTTTCCCTCCTTTCAAGTTTGCATTTGAATAATGTAATGGTCTTGAAACACTGGGGATGGTGTGGAGTGTGCTTTGGAGTGGAGACTTCCGGTTAAGTTATGGGTATAACAGCTCTCATTCCATGAGACCCTGAGTTGTGTTTTGTAAAGAATAAGGACAAGGGAAGAGATCACAAAGAAGGTGAGAGCAGAACTGTGAGAGAGAGCCAAACATTCTATAGTACTTCATTTAGCAAACTTGTTATGGTACCTCTTGAAAGATCTATTTCTGACTTGCTTTACAAAAACACCAAGTTTGATGTACATCTCAATTTGTGTACAGAGATGTGCTATCACAGTCAGTATATACTACTTTTGTGTTCAGTACAAAACTTGCTTAAGGTTCAAGGAACTCTTCTCTCATGCACATGCTGGTGGTTTGGTTCAATTCAGTCATTTTGTGTATCTGTAATTATGCACTTGGATTTGTTCTTGTTGAAAAACTGCCAGTATGAGGAGCATTTGTACATTAGTAGCTCTATAACAAATGGCAGATCAGATGCTACTATGATCAGATATTGCAATGAAGTTCATATGACTCAAGTGCTGTGGGTTATATATAGCACTCGAGATTTGTTTGTTTTTCTTTTCCTCTGTTCAGGTTTCACAAGCTCTATGTAATAAAACTCTTTCAAAAGCCGTACTTCTAATGTCCTGTGTAGGTTCAGCAGATTAATATCACAACCCAAATTACTAATATGTGTGCTTAATCTGATCACAGATTTGTTCATTTCCATGACCCATCGCAGATAGAGGTCGAACATACATACCAAAACCATAGTTTTAGTGTCAAATTTGTGAGTACGCTTGAGAGGAGTCCTCCATTTGAGTACAAAACTTCTGTTCACTCTCATACCCCTATTTTGTTACTTCATCCCATTGCCCAGTTTTTTTTTCAATCAGAGTGGCACTTCTGACGGTAGTAAGTAAGTACCTCTACAAGGAGTCTTGTTTGAGCTTGAAGTTTGTTCCATTCCCCTTGCCCTAAGCTGCCAGGATTTGCCATGCCCTGGCAAAGTCCAAGTCACATATGCAAACCTCTTTTGTTCCTAGGTTCAACCTCAAACTCAGGATTGAATGATTGTGGGAGAGGGTTTTGGGGGTGGTGGGGTGTAACACCCTAGGGTTTGGCCTGTACGAGGTGTGAGGGCAGACTAATTTGGTCCACTTTTCAGTGTATTTTGATTGGGATGTATAAGCTTGACTACCAAAATAGATATATTCTACCAAGGAGATCCCCCCAGGCCCACAACCTTTTTTGGTCACCTTGATGGATAAAGACTTTTTATGATCACAACCCTAATTTTTTGCCTAGGGGAAGTGTGAGTGTATTCACATACTTCAAATATTTTCTTGGGCAAAATTCAACCAATTGGTCATTACATGAAGAGAAAACATGATTCTCAATAACCCCTAGATGAGTAAAAAATGATTTTTCTTTGTATTTTAAATCAATCTAGATGGCAAAGATGTAAATGTTTTTTATTTTTTATTTTTTGGTTGAGTGCACACATCAAATATCTTCCCAATAACTTATTACCCAACCACACACAAGAAATCCTTTTTTATTTTTTGGTTGAGTGCACACATCAACTATCTTTCCAATAACTTGTTACCCAACCCCATCCAAGAAATCCAGATGCAACCACTTTCTCACATGTGTGGTGTGGGGTGGGGGGTGACAAGCGTACTACCCAACGGATAAAACCCACCCCTAGTCCTCCTTCATAACTTTGTCGGTTTAACTTTGAAAACTCATTTACAAGTTGACTCAAGAGTTCTATCAAGTAAGATCTTTTTGAATTTTTTATCTCTTTTCAAGGATCACCACATTCTCATTCCAAAAGGTGCAAGATTTCATTCTTATTTGAAGAATTGTATTTTGGCTTGAATTTTTTTTTTTTGGTGAGTAGCTGACTTAATCATTGTGTCACATTAAAACACATGCATAAATTCTTGTTGTGTGTGTGTGTGTGTGTTTTGGTTGGTGAAGTTTCAAATCCAACCATGGGCAACACACGCTTATCCTATATGAGCTCAATTTAGCTTTGCTATCTTATGATCCCTCGCTTGATTTTAGTTGAATTGTTTTTCCAAACGTGCTGAGTTTGTAAAGTTTGAATCTAACAATTGGGGTTTTGATGAGAAGTTTGGTTTCATGAACAAAACCAAAGTTTAAAAAATATGGTTCATAAGCAAACCACATCTTAACTCTTTGTGCATCAAGGGATGATTTTGGGGACCTATATAGCCTAGAATGGGTCCAGACCTATTAGTGTTCTTCTAAAACAAGGCAAATTGAAGGAATTAAAATTTCATAAAATGTAAAAGGTAAAACTTACATGTTTTGAGTTAAGATCACCCACATGTCTAAAACTTGCTGCTTATGTGGGCTACACACCCAATGCCAAGCTCATCAGCCTAACCCAATGAGGATTAGCCACTAAATACACATATTTTCCCTTTGTGAACTTTTCCACAATCAAAACAATGCATAAGTCTATTGTATAATAAGTTCATTAGATATAATAATCTTATTACAAAACTTATGATATATTACCAACATGAAAATATAAAATTGAAAATGAGCCCAACCCCACAACCCCTTAAACATATGAAGGAAGAATCGATGATTTATTAATCCTTTCACCTAAATCTAATAGATATTATCATTAGGCAAATAATATTATGCCACCTACTAGTTTTCTAAAACACTCATCCTTTTCAAGAATGAATCCTTATATTATTTGATATCTTGTTCTTTAAATATAATCTTTTATTGCAAGTGATGGCAATCAATTGACTTTTATTTATTCGTAACCTGAAATAGTTAGACCTAATTCATACATACATCCAAGATAGGTCCCTAGCAAAAAGATCCTTGTGTGTAAGGCCTAGAAGCATTATTATTAATGTATTATAAAAAAGTTCATTATGTAACAACCTCAGAGAATTTTTTGCTTAATTAAATGAAAGTGTTGTAAAATCTTTGCTCTCATGGTAAGAGGAAAATTATGATGTCAGGTCTTGATCAAAGAGGAATTAGGAATAAGGGTTAATTGTTTACCTTGGTTGTGATGTTGGGAAGGTCCTAAGCATGTGTAGGGTATATGCATGGCCATGCATCAATTGCCTGCCTATGACCGAACACTTTGGCAGATCTTTTCTCCATTTTGAGTGATTTGAATGTTATGGGAGCACCTTCGCAAGCTATACAATTCATCTTTGAACTTCGAAGCCAAAGGACCAGCCAAAAAGAATAGTAAAGAAAAAATATGTCTTTTCAATTGCAAAATGAGTTTTTTTCAATTTTTTTCATTTTGACTCGTCTTACTTTCTTATTTCTTATTTATTTTAAACAATTTAAAGTGCTATAGGAGTGCCACCTGAAGTTCTACAAATAACATTACACCTTAAAAAAAGCAACAGAGCAACATATAAGGAATTTTTTGAGTGTTTCAAAATTGGCCTTTGTAGTGTTTGGTGATTTGTTTTTTTAATTATTATCTCGTAACATAATTTTTCAAAACTGCCCGTGTTTTAATCATGTGCAGAATGTGCAGGTGATTCTGCAATCAGATCTGTCCAAATGATTCTGGTATCAGGAATGTGCGACTCTAAACCCTAAACGCTGTCGCGCGCTGAGCACACAGGAAGAAAGTCGAGAACGGAGGAGGGAGAAGAGAGTGGCGACGTCGGAGCTCGAATGCGGGGCGTTGTCATGGTTGTTGCTCCCTTCCTCAGCTCCTGGATCCCCTCCCGGACCTGGTACAGCATCTGGCTCTGATACTCCAGCTCAAATTGGCTTTCTGTCTGCAGAGATTCAGACGTTGATGCTTCGGGGTTTGGCATTTGCATCTTTTCTCTCTGCTGGTTCCAGTTCTCCTCGCTCTCTATCACCGCAGGCGGGGAATCTGCCGCCCCACAACAGTTGGAGCTCCGTGGAGTTGTATCCCTGGGCCTCATACACGAATGGGTATTGTTCGATTTTCTGTCTACCTGCCCGAATCCGGCGGAATTTGAGGCAGTTGCGTCCGTTAGGTCGAGCGGGAGTCGTCACCATCACTGCGCTGGCTAGTAGTTGTGATCCGGTTGACATGCCGGAATTGCCGTTAGAACTGGACCCGACACTGATGCCAAGGCATGTGGCCATTATCATGGATGGCAACTCACGCTGGGCAGAGAAGCGAGGATGGCCAGCAAGCGTGGGCCATGAAGCTGGAGTGCGGTCACTGAGGGAAGTTGTGAAGCTGTCACAACAATGGGGCATCCAAGTGCTCACCGTGTTTGCATTCTCCACCGAGAATTGGCTTCGCCCAAAGGTCGGTCATGTGAAACCTGCAAACAAAAAGAGCTTGTTCAGGATTTGGGGTTTAGGGTTTAGGGTTTAGTCCTCAAACAAGGCCCCCAAGTGCAGCAGTATTGCAATCCTCAACTATAGTGATCTTCTTTGTAAGATTTCCATAAAAACCTGCAAAAACTTTGAAAGGAAATAAGATACTGATATTATGGTGATAATTTGTAACTGGAATGGTGGGTGGCTGATTGTTGTGCAGATGGAGATTGATTTCTTAATGGACTTGTTTGAGAGGTTTTCCCGGGAGCATCTCACCACTATGGCTGCGTGAGTTGGCAATTTTTTTTTCTACCCCCAGAAAATCTCAAAAGTTCCCCACCCACTCTCACTCCCACTGCATCATGGTCTGCCAAACAATTTTGTGAAGTTTTCAACAAAAACAGTGCTCAGTGTAAAAGGTGGGATTTATGTGTACTGTAAAAAATCTGATAATACTAGGTTAAGAAACCAATTTTGCAATAGTGTTGATTTTTGTTTCTCTGGAAACAGTTATCTATACACACAAACAGAAAACCTTATGCTGCAAAATTTTACTGTCAGGAAACTCGCATAAACTAAGAACTACTCGACTTTTGTCACCCAAATTGATTGCACATGATTCCTCCTTTTGCTATAT
Source organism: Sphagnum contortum (assembly GCA_963920785.1). Classification (NCBI taxonomy): domain Eukaryota; kingdom Viridiplantae; phylum Streptophyta; class Sphagnopsida; order Sphagnales; family Sphagnaceae; genus Sphagnum; species Sphagnum contortum. Next base: position 2,382,553 of record OY987281.1, read on the forward strand.
TCCTCTGAATCTTTCCTCTTAGTGAGCTCTCAAGAGTGCCATACAGCTAGTTACCGAGCTCTCAAGTATTTTTATTTAGTGACTTGCTAGTATTGTATGTGCATGAGAACTCCAGATGAAAAGATTGGATAGCTTGTCAGGCTGCATTCAGCACCATCCATATGCAAGCATTGCATTCCACTGGATTTTTCTGTAGCACACATCAGCAGGAATGGTTGGGGAACTAATGATGTGGATTGATTTCTCATGGTTGTTTGAAATCAGGGAGAACATTGAAGTTCGTTGTGTGGGTGACCATTCAATGCTACCAGAATCACTCAGGAATGTGATAGCAACCTTAGAAGAGAGCACAAAGCACAACACAGGCCTCAAACTCAGCATAGCACTGAGCTACAGTGGCCGCCAGGACATAGTCAGTGCCTGCAAGCGCCTTATGGGCCAAGTGCAAAATGGTGAGATAAGTCCATCTGATATGACAGAGGCAGCCATTGATGAGGAGCTGCAAACAAGCTGGGTGGGGGAAGCTCGTGACCCTGACCTTTTGATTCGAACTAGTGGGGAGCAGCGCATTAGTAACTTCATGCTTTGGCAGACTGCGTATACCGAATTCTTGTTTGTTGATTCTTTGTGGCCTGATTTTGGGGAAACCCAGTTGAAAGATGCATTGATAGAATACCAAAAACGGAACCGACGTTTTGGGAAGCATGGTAACTAGTTTCCATAGACTGCCTTTCTGCAGAGGGGCATGAACTGTGCAAATTTCAAGATGAATCCAATCCTTTCAATTTCCCAGGACCCTAAACCCAAACTAAGGATCTGTGAAATCTGGTATTGGCCTAAGCAAAGGGACTGCTTCCTTGCAGATGCTGCACTTAGTATGGAATACAAATTTTTCTCTTCCCAAGTAAAATTACAGCTTCTGCATCTATATTGTTCAGGATTGAGGTTCCTTGGTTTGCAGTGTTTAACCCAGAGTTTTGTGACCTGGAACCAAGCCGGCAGCATTTTGTTTGAATCTGGACTCTGAAAGTAGCTGTTTGTTAGATTTGGAATCAAAACTGAAATCATGAAAAAAAATGTTTGACCATAATTTCAGGTTCTATAGGTAGACATTAATGTTGTATGTAAATAGTAGTTTTACATATTGTGGAAGATTGTGTACATGTAAATTTTGGGATTTTCACTTACACTTGCAGGATGTGCATATATTTATGAAATAAACTTACACAATGCCTTGTGTAAAAAAATTGTCATGTAAGTCTAAATCTCAAGGCAATACCCTTGTGAGGATATTTCATTGTCCTCTATCCTTGGGGATTATGGTTTGCAAAGAAAAAAAGGGTATTGCTCCTCATGATTTTCATGGGCACTTGTGATTTCTAAAAACAAGGCAAGATCACAATGAAAGCAAGATGCCAAGCAAGAGCTCCCTTAAAACATATTGAAGTTTGCAACAATGTTAAAAGTTGCAAGATGACTGCAACATCAGCATTTAAACATGCAAAAATTGTAAATGATAAAGGGCAAACAAGGGGGAGCTTGTTTTAAACCCTAAACCTTGTTTTGTAAGATCAAAATAAAGGGAGTTGAAAAGCAATTATCAAAAACAAAAAATGCAACATGACCAAAAAAAAAGTAAAGAATAAAAATTAAGAAATTCACCGAAAATGGGTCAATTGTTGAAGCTTTCAAAAATGCAAAGAATTGTAAAATAACACCACAAATTGCACTTACAAATAACCTTTAGACAAAGTGGAGAACATGAGGGAGCCATTAAGACCACAATGAAACAAGTCTTGCAACATACCATTCTTCCATAGCTAACCCTTTCTTCTCTCCTACCTACCTCTTACTTCTTTCTTTATGCCTACCATTTATTCCTTTTCCCTTTTCCCTTTCTTTTTTTTCCTTCTTCCCTTGTTGAATAAGCTCCACTTTCACATTTGTTGTCCTTGAATAGAGAAAATTAAAACTAAAAATACAATATTGCATATGTTTTGTGTTGTGTTCATTTATTTGTTTACATTATTTTATGCAATTTTACACTTATTTTGTTTTACATGGCATGAAATAACCTTGCACAATTTTAAACTTACACTTAAACTGCATATTTTTTAATATATACTACACTTACTTGACATGTACACAAAGTTCAAACAACATTGGTAGACATCTTGAACTTTTTTGAGAAGTTGGTAGGTTGAATTTTTTAAGTGACCAATAGTTTTAATTAATTTTGGTATTATGTATCAATAAAAACCCCAGTTTTTCATTTGTAGTAAAACTCTATATATATATATATATATATTCTTTAGCATTGGGGAATGTAATGTGCACATGGAATTGGGCATAAAGGTATTTCAAATTGAAAAAATGTGTCAAAATTGGAACTACAAGGTTTAGAAATTTGAAAAACCAAATTCAAATAAATTTTCTTACCACAACAAAATGCCATGACATTAAATTAAATTAGGTTAAAAGTGGTTACTTTTTAAAATGAAATTGTTGTGGTGCCTTAAATGAACATCTATGTCATTGCCCCCAAGGCATTTGGGATAGACATTTGATGTAAAATTACATATGTTGGAACTATTCAAATTTGTTTTCCCAAGAACACCAAGACTAGTTTTAAATTGTTGTTTAAAAAGTTAATTTCAATTAATGGTTGGTATTAAAATTTAATACTCACAATGTAAATGTTTATGTTCTTTTATAGGAAAAAATAAGGAATCTACCTTGATGTATTTTTAAACCAATTTGTAGTTGATGGAATGGTAATACGACATTTGAAAATTGCAATTTGTATTTTATAATACCAAAGTAAATAGTCCCTAGATTTTTACCCTTGACTTTATATTGTATCATTTGTGCATGATATTTCAAGATGTTTATTTAGGAATTATCATATTTTCAATTTCCATTTGGTTGTCAAATTTTGGTAAATAAAAGAATCAACAACATCACAATATAACAAGTTTTAATCATCTCCATTAAGTGATTTTGAAAGTATTTGAACATGCACACTTTTAACATATGTTTAACATTCGACCATTTTTTGTATTCATTAGTTATGCCACAAATAACAAATCCAAACATGAAATACCTAAATACATATAAATGAGGATATGATATTTGAGGTACAAGGTGCATACATAATTATAATAGAAAGGCAAAGAGATAATGAAATGCTAAAATAAGAAAGATGAAACACAAGGATTTCCATTTACATAAAACAATAACCATGGAATTGTTGCGTGATGATATATATTGTACCCATCATTCAAAATTGATAGAATTTATGAAATTATTATTTTTTCAAATAAAGGATCCAAGAGCTTTGTTTTTAATATTTCAACAATTCAACAATTCGAAATAATAGAAAAAATATTGTAAGTTTATGAAGAAAAATCTAGCAAGCTAGTGACTAGGATAGACATAGTTTCCTAATAAGTTGGCAATTGGATTTTTCAAGCTTTCAACCATCCTTTTCATTAAATTTTTATCTTTTTTACATTCCCTTTTGAAAATCAATTTATGTCGAAGTGAAACAATAGGTATGGTATTAAAACTAGGAAAGTGCTAAGATAATATTTTAAATTGACACTTTTGCTCAATTGTATATAGATAGCAAAACATTTGGCATGATTCTCAAACAAAAACTACGCCTTAAAATTGCCTTCTTACCATCCCCATTCACAATGGTGTTTGGTCGTGAGTGGAAAATAAGAAATTTCTACACCATATATTCAAGTGGAGGAAGATCATCGATTGCATTGAAAATGCATTCAACCTTCCAATAAACCCAACAACAAGATGATGTGTGGCAAATTTGATCAACATTGTGATAACACTTCTAATTGCCTTAAGATATGTTCAAACACAACAAACTAAAGGTTGAATTTGCTAGGCATTTCAATATTTTCATATGCATCAATATGAAAAATCTCCCTTAAAAGTGCAACATAAAATGTTGTTTGGTCCTTGATGCATTTTTTATGACATAATCTATAAATTGGATCACTAATTTGAATTCCTGTTTTCTTTGTGCAATTGAAATAATCAAGGGGTTTTGTTAATGATATAGTATGTCACCCATGTGTTTAAGGGCTTGCATGATTTGGAGTTAATCATGAGAAGCTACTAAATTTATTATTAGTGATGAATTTTTTATTAGTGATGAATTTTGCAATTTTTTTTAATATTTAAAAAAAATATGGGAGAAAATTTCACCAAATTTGAATGCAAAAATTCTTTTTGAAATTTGTTTCCATCAATTTTCTATAGTTTGTGCAATTTTTAACACACCTATCTACAACTATTGCTAAATCTTTTATCAAATGATTGTTAATGATATTATTAAAAACACTAAAATCACCACTAGTCTTTTATGGCACATACTTACATTTTGTATAATTTCAAATAATACAATTTCTTAACTTAAGGAGGCATACATCAACACAATGTGACATTCAACCCCTAAACATTGTAGCAACCTAGTTTAGGCCATGACCTTATCACTTACTTACTTAGAATCTCCTTGACAAAAACCTAACATGCCTATGTTGCAAAGGACACATGGTCCCTTGTGATTTCCCTTGTGATTTCTCAATCTTCCTTTAAAGATACTTTCAGCTTTCCAAAAATTGGGAAGCTCACCAAGGTGAAAAGGTTGGAATAGAACAACTTTTGATACAATGCCCATGCTCCATTAGTTTGATATCCCATGTTTTGAGGATAGAGGTCTAAGGATTAGGATAGAAAAATTGTTGAAGAAGGTTAAATGAACCACTTTCATTGAAGAACATTGGGAATGTGGGAGGTGTTAAGAACAATCAAGGTGCCCCAAAATTTGTCACAAATGTTGGATTTCTTTGATTGTGTATAGACATGCATTGGATGTACATATTTGACGATTCATTTTTCTCTCATCCAAAAGGTTTGAATATCGCATTTTTCTTTTCATCAACATTGTATGGATGCCTTCTATCCACACTAAATTGTTTAGTGTCAATGAAATATGGTAACTCAATCTAATTGGCAAAAAAAATGAAAATTTGAAATCTAATTGTCTTATGACTTGTACATTTGCACTTTCAATGTTGGGGATTTTCCATTCCTCAAGTAAGTTCAACTTTTTTTAAAACAAAAAGATTCATGTTGAAATCGTATACGTCATCAAGTCCGATGTGGGATTGTTTTGGTGAAATGCCAATTAAGAATTAACACTCACCCAATGATAACAAGTAATTAATTTAAATAATTAAAAAATAATTTCTACCCATCTAAATCTTCCTTTTCCAAACCTAACTACCTCACTCTTTTCCTCACCATACCTACATGGATATGAAAAGACAAAATAACATGTGAAATTAATAATGCCAACCCAAATCAAGTTCATTCATACATTGCATAAGAAAGTTTTCATTTGCAAATTCAAAACACAATAAAAAAATTAAATATAAGATCCCAAAATAAAAAATTTAAATCAAATAGAGCAAAGGAAAAATCAACAACATTATCATCGTCCAAAAAGAATGTCAATGTTGTGAATGAAGACAATGAGCAAGATAGGGACACAAATGCAAAAAAAAATTCAAAGCTAGTTGCAAAGAGGATTTTAAAAAAAATCAAAATATATTGATTTGCATCCTTCAAATGTTATTTTGTCAATGTGATGAAAAATGGGTATGTTTTCTTCCACGATTGTGAAAACTTACTTGGATCTAATATCTACATTTGGACTAAAATTCCACTTACGAGTAGCATCACATAAATTTGAATTTTGCTCAATTTGAAACTTTGCCCTTTGGGCAAGAACATTACACTCATAAATTCAATTTTATAATTCTCAAGGTCTTTAGCAATTGTGACAAATTTGACAACATGGAGGGCGATTTAATGCCTTGGTAATCATAACGACAAATTCCCAATTCTCAACAAAATATAACAATCTTGGGTTTATAAGAGGATGATTAATTTCTTTCTTTAATCTTCCAAGCTAGAACACAAAGCTATCCGGGAAAGAATGAAGACTCATTCAACAAATTTGGGGTAGGTGGCCATCACTTTACATCCTAATCCAATTTTGGCAATACATATTTGTGTAGTGCTTGTACTCGGTTTGGTGGGGTCGGTGGCCACCACAATAGGTAAACCCTAAGCCAATTTTGGAAGTGATGACTGTGTAGTGCTTGTAGTTGGATGGATTACACATGATAGTGGATTGATTACACATGATCTCTTATGAATTTGATGTGTTTTGGATGTTTTAAGGTGCTTATGAAGAGTTTTTTTTTGGTGTGGATCCTTTTGAACAAAAGTTCCCAAGGGTGAGGACATTCATTCACAACATATCCCAAGGTGTGAGGGCATTCCCAAAATATCACTAGCCTTGGGATATGTTGAGGATGCCCCCACACTTGGGCCTTTTTCCCCATAAAGCAAAAGGTGAACCTTATCATAAGCCCCTAAAATATGTCATCTTGCAATGATAAAGTGTGGGACACATTATTACTACCTCCTTTCAGAAGTGGGTTGTAGACCTCCATGTGTGACTAAATTCCCATTTTCCAATGGTAGTAAGGTACTATTATGTCCTAGAGGTGCACCACCACCCTATGCCTTGGTACAAGGTTTTATCTGTCCTCTTGGAAATTGGTTTTCTACTAGCTACAAGCTTTTGGAAAGCGGCCTCTTTGTCTCTCTTTTTAGGGTTGTTACTTGTTACCCAAAATGTGCTATATCAAGTTGGTACTTGACCATGTCCAAAGCACTTTCATCATCATCATGATCATAAACCGTGGCAAAAGCACTTTCATGATCTTAAACCTTTAGGATCTTAAACCTTGGCACAACATTTTCATGATCATGATCTTAAACCTTTAGGATCTTAAACCTTGGCACAACATTTTCATGATCATGATCTTAAACATTTTGGATCTTAAACCTTGGCACAACACTTTCATGATCGCAATCTTAAACCTTTTGGCTACAAAAGCCATAGTAGTTCAAGATTGTCAGCTCTTGAATAGTCCACCTGCCTTGGACATAGGTGTTGTTGATTGTGAAGAGTAAGCTTAAGTTTATGACATACATACATTTTGTCAAACATGTTGTATTATATTAAACTTGCACTTCAAGCCATCAGAAAAGAACATTCACCAAAAGTCTGGTGTTTTCCCACAAAAGTCTTAACATTCGGCCCAACCTATTGGGGGATCTTCTTCGTCTTATGTCCCTAGTAGGCAATGGCCATTTGGAAGATCCAGACTAGTTACCAGGTGACCATGATCCCTGGCATCTGACCAATGGCCGTTATCATATATTTCACTCTTGGGAAATTTGGTCATGTCATTAGGAATTTTTTGCAACTTTGTACACTACTTATTTGCTAAATTACCTCATGACACAACTTATGAGGGAAGGCCCCACTACAAATGCATTATAGCCGCCCACACAACTCAAGGTGGATGTCTAGGCCCAAGATGTAATGCCCTAACAACAAAGCCTTCCCCAATGTAGCAACCATAATGGAGCTCCATAGGATTTTACCATGAAGATCCATTGAAATCAATGGTCAAGGTCCCCCTTACTAATAAAACAACCTGCACCCAAGGGATATAATGCCAAACCTCATTGGAGCAAGAAAATTCCACTGAAGGAAATCTTCCAAATAACAAAGGGAGTTCTCCATCAATTTTGTTGTTCCACATTTGAAAGAGCAGTTGAGCTTAAAGAAGGAAGGAGCTTGAGGGTGAAAGGCCCGGATCTCTCCCAACAAGTGACAATCACACAAATCTAATGAAACCCACCTACAATAGTATTATTGTGTAAATAGTATATTGCAAAGTCAAGCCCATGATTTAAACCCCAAGTCAAGGAGAGGGACTAAACTTAGGGTGCTTAAATTTGGGGGAGTTGAAAATAATTGATATCAAACCCCATGTGACAATGCCCCAATATTTTTTTGTGGGTTGGGGCCCAAAGGGAGGGGGGGTTAGAGGGGAAGATATTAGGCAGCTCACAAGTACCTAGTATTGCCAAGTGGAGTTGAACGTGTCCCCTAGTAGGCTACGAAGTACGTAGGTTACATACCTAATAATACCAAAATTAATAGGTTAGTAGGCCGGTCTACCTATTGTTGCCAATTGGCTTGAACCAGTTCCTCAGTAGGCTAAGGACTAGGTAGGTTACTAGATAGCAAGCAAACACTAGGTACAAAAATAAATAGGCAGGTCCCATATACCTACCAAGCGGCTATCAACCAGTTCCCCCAGTAGGCTAAGGACTCGCAAGGTTACTAGGTAGCAAGCAAATAGTAGGTATAAAAATTAATACACAGGTCCCAAGTACCTACCCTAGTGTTGCCAAGTGGCTATGAGCCAGTGCCCCAGTAGGCTAAAGGAGTTGGTAGGTTACTAGATATAGTAAGCAAAAGGGATTCTGTAGCCTCGTAGCTTACTAGTAACCTACAAGACCTCCTTTTTCTTACTAGTAACTTACTCTCTCTCTCACTCTCTCTCTCTCTCCTTGTTCTCTCCAGCGACCACGGCTGCTTCCTTCGTGCTTGCCGTCTTTGGCGCGTGTTTTTGTGTTGTGCGGATCGTGGCAATTATGGTTCTGCGAATTGACAATTTGCGTGGGACTGGAGTTGGTGAATTTCAGTGAGAGAATCTCGCTGCTTTTTTCGGCCTATCTTCGCAGATTTTTTTGAAATTTTTTTTGGTGGTTATTACTGCGAGGAGGATTTTATTTTTCTTCCCGCGGTGGACTTGTCAATCATTTGTGATGTCGTCAAAGGAGGAGGAGAAGCTTCTGATGCTCTCTTTCGTTGTTTCTATGAAATTGAGTAATATGTTGCAAGCGTGGTCTGATTCCCGTTGAGGAATTCTTCTTCTTCTTCTTCTTCTTGTGTTTGGGAATACAGAATCGGGAATTTGGTTTCTGTGATTGTCGTTCAGGCGTGATCTTGAAGGAGTTCAGCGATCTGTGTTTGTTGCTGTTCCTGATTTTGTTCTTTCGGGAGACAGATCCTTAGCGAGCTTGCAACGAATTTGGCAAAGGAGTTTTGCCAGCGATGTTGAGGTGAAATTTTTGGACCTCTTTCTCAATTTGCTTTTGCTCAACTGTGACATCAGCGAGGCTGCTTTCTTCTTCTTCTTGTCTCTCTCTTTTTCATTCTTTTTTTTGGGGGTGGGAAACAAGATTGTCGTTTTGGTTCTCAATTCTTCAGCGATCTGTTACGGGGTTGATGCTGTGTGGATTTTCCGTGATTGCTGCAAGAAGTTCGTTTTTCTGCTTTGTTTGTTACTGTGCTGAACGAGATGCTCCTCTGCTCTGTGTGTAGCTAGCTGTCTCGGAGACATACCTAACAATGAAATAGTGACGGTTTCTTTCTCTCTTTGACCTCTTCTTTTCAGCATGTTGGAAGTTTGGCACGGAGCTGCTGCTTCTAGACTCATGCCCTAGGAGATGCAGACAACAAACTGCAACAAGAGGAATATCACACCGTTGAGGACAGCTTCTGGTGTGTGTCTTGTCTGGGCTCTCAACATAGCAGCCGGTGCAGAAGTATCTTTCTTGCAATTGGGGCATCGGGGGCTCCATTCCTCCTCCTCCTCCTCCTCTCTCTCTCTCTCTCTCTCTCTCTCTACAGGCATTGCTACTGTGCCTGAAAACCTCAGATTCTCATCCTCCCTTGTTGGATCACATGTACCCGGTAGCCACCAAACGTTGTAACTGCTGCCTCTCCTACATGCTGCTCCACATCTGCATTTGTCTTCTTGTAGTGGGTTTGAGCTCTGGGATGACTCCTCCTAGGCCTGGAGCTCAAGAAAAGAAACCACCTCCACCCAAGTCTGACATCAAGGGAAGACATGAGGTAGACTTCATCATCAACTCTGGAAAACCTATGGACAGATCATTGCAAGAAGATGAAGAAGTGCAGCAGAGCATCCAGACAGTTTTGGTTGTGTCAGCAGATGGGCATCCAGATCATTTTCCTACAGTCCAGGCAGCAGTTGATGCAGTACCCATGTGGAATTACTTAAGGTGGATCATCTACATCAAGTCTGGGACATATGTGGGCACCGTTTTCATTCCAGAAGGAAAAGACTACATCACACTCTTGGGAGAAGGAGCGGACAGCACAGTACTGACATTCAACAGAAAAGCCTGTGATAAGAGGCCAGATGGTACCAAGTACACTATTCTCGACTGCCCTAGTGTGATTGTTGAAGCATCTTACTTCACTGCCAAGGATATTACATTTGAGAATAGCTCTCCAAAACCAGCAGACCTTGACTATGATTCCCAAGCTCCTGCCATTCGAATCTCTGGTGATAATTGTGCATTCTACAACTGCAACTTCCTAGGATGGCAGGATACTCTGTATGCGGACCAGGGCAAGCACTACTATGTTGGATGTCGCATTGAGGGGAATGTGGATTTCATTCTTGGATATGCCCGAGCAGTGTTTGAAAGTTGCACCATTTACTCAAGAGGTGAAGGATTTATTACTGCTCAAAGCAGATGGTGCAACAACAATTGCCCAGGAACTGCAGATTCTGCATTTGTCATCTTGAGGTCCAATCTGACTGGATACCGTTTAGCAGAGTACAACTCTACTGGGACAGGACTCACTTATTTGGGTCGACCCTGGAGGGAGTTAGCAAAGGTTGTGTTCATTGACACAACAATGGGGGAACATATTGCCCCGGAAGGATGGGTTGATTGGCTTACTGATACAGGGCCACTTTTTTCTCATGATAGTGTTTATTTTGCAGAATTTGGAAGCACTGGTCCAGGTGCCAATGCTTCTGCTCGTGTAGATTGGTCTCATCAACTCTCAGATGAAGAAGCAGAGGCGTACAGGGATGTCACAGGTTTTTTGGAGGCTGATACATGGCTGGAGGCTCCTCCCTCCCTGGAAGACTTGATGAAGGCAAATCTTTTGCAGGATGAGAGCTGGGGCAGAGCCGTAGCTCTAGAAGGCCATAATAGCAAGAAGTTCCCTCCACGGCGGTGGAAAAATTTGAGTGCAAAGGATCAAACTACTCCTTGATCTCTTTTGTTGTCTCTTTCTTTTTACCTACTTTTAGGATGGTCAAGCATTTTGGCTATTGTATTCAGTGACTGCTGACAGTCAACTTCCTATTGTAAATGTCCACTCATTTTAGTGTCACTTAGGATTATGGTGCAGCACATTGAGTTGAGATTCTATTTTTTCTCCCTCATAAGTGTTGCTGGGTGTATAATGTCAAAGGTGCATCCCTCTTTTTGAAGAGGGCACATCTGGAACACAAAAAGCTCTTAGTAATCCACTGAAGAGTGTACGTGACCACTAGTGCTTGGGTGGATACAACCACAAAGCAAGCATAAAACAATTTATTGATTTAGGATATCATTCTCATCTACCCACTGTTTATGGTACCTTGGATGGCTTAGAATGTGAGAGCTCAACTGGGGACATATAATTTTGTAGGTAGAAACTACAACTAGCTTATACTGTGAACATCTATAATATAATGTACATCTGCATGCCAAACAGCAAATTTGATGGCAGAGCCAAAGGGGTCACCCAGGCTGAGGTTTCTTCTTGGATAGTTTTTAATAAAGCTGACAACACTCTGCTTGTTATCTTGTGGTTGGTTTCTTGTTGTATATTTGAGACTAAACTCAATGACTTTGTATCAGCTTTTGAGTATGTTGGTTCTACTTGTTGAAACTGTTTGATTCTGATGCAGCATGCACACTCAAAGTAGCCTTCTACTTGCAGGTGAGTGCATAGTTTTTGTTTGTAATTATCCTTGTCTAATAGTTTATCAAGGCCTAGTGATCTAAGAATGGAGGGGCCTTTTCCAAATTCTGGTAGGATCTTTTTCTGGTACAGGGGTGTAAATTGCTCTGTGGTTCCCATCCTAATCAAATTGTTTCTGAAATGTGCATGACCAGGAGTCTACAATGGAGTGGCCTGGTTCAAGAATCTTGTACATGTATAGCCTTCAACAGTTGTAGGTACTGTTCCCAAATACCATCATGATGCAGATTTTGGTATGACACTCCCTATGTGCAACCTGCAGATCATGTCTATAGAATATGTAGGATCTTACAAAGATGTTGCATGTAAAATCTGTACATGTTTGAATTGCATCAGCAACATGAGTGTGCTCACATGTCTGTTTACACTTTACACTCATCCCAGGGAGACATGGTTCAAGACATGAAAAACAGAGGCGGGCTGAAAAAACCAGGACTTTTCTTTTTCGTCAAAAGAGGTACAGGATGATTGTTTCAGAGCCCAGATTCCTTAGATGTTCTTTGATTTTCCATTCCAGCAACACATCATATTTCATTGGGTTTGATAGCTAGCCTGCACCTAGTAGGTCTGAGGCTAATACCTTGGGCTAATATCAGAAATCTGAGGTGCTAGCTAGACTTGAGGCTTAAGATTGCAGCTCTTGCATTTACTTACTCCACAATTGAGCCTGGGATGATTTGCTTAATGGTGCAATCTGTAGTTTTTTTTTCTCCTTCCATGTGTTTTGTTCATACTGAAAATATTCTTGCTCACTGTGGTCCCTTGAGTCTCGGTCAGGGAAGAAAACTTTTATGGCTGGTTAAGAGGGTTGTTTTTACTTTTTATGACTCACCTACGAAAAACCCTTAGTGCCTAGCCCTTACTCCATACTAGCCATCATCTACTTACCTAGTAGTCAGCTACTGTCCTTCCTACTTTCCTACCGGCCTGCCTACCTACAAGACCTATTTTTTAAACAGTACATTCCCAAGGTGAAACTCAGCTGGGGTTCATCCACAGTTGAGTCACATGGACTTCCAAGAGATGCTGCACTGGCAGCTGTTGGTTTACTTTGGCTGACATTTTGCTGGTAGTTCAGGTTGAGGTCCAAGCATATGTTGTGAACAGGTTGGTCATAGGAGAATACTGTTTCTCCAGCTGCTTGTTTACTTTGGCTGACAGTGTGCTTGTAGTTCAGGTTGGCGTCCAAGCATGGGGATGAACAGATCACAGAAGAACTCCGTTTCTAGAAGCTCCCATTCAAGAATTTACAAAAACAGAAATATAAGTAAATTATGTATTGATGAAGAGGTTGACATGATGGGTAGAGACAAATGCAATCTAATAAACAAGACATGGGGGGCCACTACAAGTCTCATGAGCATTTTGTAAGCCTTGCCACCTTTGATTGTAGGTTCAAGCTATTTTATTACATTGTCAATTATTGTTACTTTCACACTTGCACTGCTTGAGACAAATGGAGGAATTGTTCATAACTTTTGTTTTTTTGGTGGTGTAACCTAGTTTTTACAGTTGACTTACAAACTCTTGCCTTTTTCGTAAGTCTGACATTTATAAACCAGATTGGATGGTCCAGGAGCACAGAAGGTATAAGCTATAAACAAATAAATAGGCCTTTTGTTACTACAGAGTGGAATCTGGAGATAGACCCAGGTAGAGCCTTGCCACCAAATCATTTCTTTTGGACCCTCTCTCTGTTTTCCAGGCTGCAAAGATCCCTGTCCTGCAAGAAAGGAGGAAAAGCTAAAATTCAGCAACATGTTCACAACACCACCTTTCCAAGGGTGTCGTCCTAACAATGCTAGAAAAACAAAGTTTCTCCCTGGAATCTGGACTTTTGGACTCTCAACCATTGTTGGTCTGGCATACTAGTCTGGTCCTGTTAATGGGTCCAAGACTGATTTTTGGCTGGTATAAATTGGTACAAAGTTGGTATGACCTCAAGTCCCTACCAGGCTGGTTCTAGTATAGGGGAGGAATTGCCTCGGACTGTGAGGGTCCTTGCTACCAGTGTTGACTCGGTGATAGGCCAGTTGATAGGGCAGATCAACACTCGTACCAGGCGCAGGCCTACATACCAGACCAACACTCCTCTGGAATGCAGCACTTCTGAAGCAAATGATCAATACAGAGTCTGTTGGAGTTCATTTGTCCAGTGAAAAAGTACTTCCAATATGCTCAAAGTACCTTGAACCTTCTCTGATGATTACTGACACGGAGCACTAGTACCAAGGAATACTTACTTGCACAGTTCATGCACACAAACCATTTTCAAAAGAGCAAATGCTTGCAGAGAATTCCAATAATACAAATGTGGGGAATGTAATATTTTGAAGGTTGAGCCCACCCAAAATATTGCCTGAACATGAAGAGGTGGAGAAGGCCATGTAGTGTAAGTAATATAAGAAGGCTTTAAAAACCTTGGAAAGGTCTGACCACTTCACTGCCAGAGAATTGGGTTGAGCTTGCTTCGATAGTTTGATGCTTGGGAGACACCTTCTACCTGGTGAAAATATGCTAGCTTTGAATAGTGGCAACTTGAGGGACTTGTTGATCAGATATGAGAGGTCACTCTTTGTATTTGCTGCGTACCCTTAACATTTGGAGAGTGTTATTTTGCTACCTAGTTTATAGATGGGACAAATGTCAATAATTTTCCTTATTCATTTATAAGTATGGTAAGTTCTGGTAATTGATAATTATTCACTTAATTATAAATTGAAAGATGTTCTAAACCATAGTTTAAATGCTTTAATTTCTAAGAACATTTTCAAGATTTTATGTGAGCCTAGTCTATACTTTTTCTAATTTACCTCGAAACTAATGAACAAACACCTTATTTTGGACTGATGTAGTTTTCATAAAAACGAAGGTGATGTCCCTATGAAGTAGTTTGGGATTTGCTTGCTTTGTTGTTTGGCAGATCTGAAATAGATTTGTTTGCTTGATTGTTGTTAAGTTTTCTTACAGATTTTAAATGATGAAAACCTACCAAACAGCAATAAAACAAAGTGCCCAACAAAGTGGGAGAAAAAGATACAAGCTGGTCACAACTTGGCAAACAAAGAATCCCCCACAAAAGGGAAATCGCTATGGGAACAAGAACAAATAAAGTATCCAAAACCTCCCCAACTCACGATAAGCTGCTATATAAGGATACGCAAAGAACACTTAAAAGAATGCCTAGTCTAGTCGAACCCTCACCTATAGTAATAACATGTCACAAAATAGAGGCCGCCTACGCTCATTATAGTGTTGTTGGCACCTTCTATTTGTAAAATGAATGCAAAATCAAAAAAGGAGAGCCTTTAATGCTTTTTGCTTTTCACCCCATGTTAGCACATTGATGAAAAAAATGGTCGACTTGTTAATGCAAACATCCAAAGACCTTTATAGCTAGAAGGAGAAACATGTTTGTTGAGTATTAATTCCAATGAAGGCCATCCTTAGCCTGAGTCTTGATTGTCTTGACAACCTCATATGATAAAATAACCCACAAACTAAACATACTCAAATGGGGTTAACAATGACAATGTTAACCAACATCTGAACACCATCCACTAAAATCACAATGTTAACCTACCGACACAAAAAATAAACGACAAGTGATAGAAAAACATGACTTTATCCAAGTAACACATGAAATCCTACATCCTTCACAATAGACAAAAAAACATCTCACACAACATCATAAACAATTTCCCCATCATGGGGCGTAAGTAAAAAGGTGGATCTCTATAGGGTCCAAAGGTTGGTCACAAATACAATGTGACAAACCAAGGGTTAAATGATGGGGAAAGGATTAATAATAGTTAAACAAGTCAAAAACCATGTTGAATGACTGAAAATTTGTCAAATGTTTCAAACATATTTATGTAATGCCACTTTAATGTCATGGTGATCAAGGGAATTTGTGCTAAATGATTTATATGAGTGTTGAAAAAATCACTTAATTTAATCAATTGAATTTTGGTTTTTTTAAAAAAAACTTTTGAACTTTGACACCCCAAAATCAGTATTATAAAGCATTAGGTTAAAAAATCTTTTAATATAACAAAATTGATGGAAAAACAATTTGAAATGATGATAACCTACCATCCACATATGAAAAACATTCATAATTTAAAAATTATGGTGCTTGAAAACTTTAGAAATTCAAAATATAATTTTCAAAATTTCAAATTTCAAAAGTCATTTGCAAAATGTAAATAGGTCATAATTTGTATGACATATGAACAAAGTTTTGGCTTATGATATAAAAAATTAAAGCTTAAAGTAGTTATCATATTTTTGCATGATTTGAAATTGTGATCATTTTTCAAAACAAAAAATAAAATTTGGTTGAATTTGTATACTTCTAAAAAATTCATATTTATTCAAAAAAAATTAACACAAGCAATGTAATTTATTGGAAGAAATGTCAATATTTTTAAAAACATGTTGCAAAAACAATCCTTCAAAAAATCCTTTCTATGTAAAAGTTAAAATGTTCAAAAAAGGCCATTTGTGGTTGAATCCTTTGTCATCATTGGCTCATTTAGTTAAGATTGCACCCAAAAGGCCCAATTGAATGTGTTACATAATGGTAAAATCATATAAATCCAGCTACAAAAAAAGAATCATTTGATGAAAAGACAACCATACATTCACACCCAACCTCGCATAAGATCTCAAACATAACTGATGCAAATTAGAAAGCAAATAAAAAATGATGTTATTGAATAAATGGTCATGCAATCTTTTTTAAATATTTTCCTAAAACCAATATGTTCCCTTCTTTGCCAATTACTCGAATGGGGGGTATGCACACTACCATCATTAGGGGAGAGAAACACCCACATGGCCTTTCACTACTTGAAGCTTCTAAAATATGGCTTTTCGTGAGATGGTGTTAAAAGCATTTGCTACATCCACTTGAAACAACATCCAATTGAGATGGACATCCAAAACGGCTTGAATACTACATACCACTACCTCGCAATCACCCTTAACCACCATGTTGAATTGATGCATCAATATGTGAGAAGAAAACGTATCACAAAATTATAAATTGATAAAATGTTTCACCCACCATAGTCAACTGGATATCACCTAAGGGTTTGGCCAAAGTCAAAAGCTTAGTGACATCAAAAATGCAAGCTACAAATTGTGGGATGTAGCCAAATGGAGTAGAATGAAACCATTAGCCAAATCTTCAAAGTCAAAAAAATGTTAGAAATGTTCAAAGACCATGCCAACCGCTTGTTAAAAAATAGGATGTGCAAGAAAACTAACCTAAAAGAATCCAAGGAGAGCTTCACATATACGTTTGGTTGAAAATCCATCAAAGAGTTTGAGCAACGGGATTTTAAATCTAAAAGACATAACGCTTGCAACACACAAACAATCGTTGATGATGCTAAGGCTAGGGGAAGAGGGGCAAGAGCTTAAGTAGCACTCACAAACTCCTTGGCATGCCCAATGGCTAAACTCCATCCTAAACGATGTATAAAAGGCATAACAAGAACATAATTTAAAGGGGGTAAGGTTGCCAACGAAGATTCGTTTTGAAGACAAAATCATTGTAAGTACATGTGCCCAAAAACCATGCTTTACCTAATGTTCCTCTTAATCCCCAAACAAAAACTATTAAAAGTGCACCCTAATCTTTCTACGCTAAGTAATCCCACCTCAAGGGGGAATGACAAGACACCACTAAAGGAACAACAAGAGTAGGTGCTGAGTAGGCACATCAAATGGGTCTTAAGCAAGGTAGTCCAAAGAAAGGCGAAAAACAACCTACAACTTTCAACGTAAAATTAAAAGGATTGCAAATACAAACAATGTGGAAGAAGACCTAAAAGGAAGGCACTAATGGGATCCAATGCTATTCAAGCTCAAGCTATTGCAAAGGAGAAGGGACTAAAGAGGTGACCAAGAAACTGAGAGAGTTATTTAAAAGTAGAGCTTGAAAAGTGTAACAATGCTTTTGATGATGGGTCATGCCTTGTTACAAAAACAATGCCTCCATGAGTGGGCTTTCAATGGAAAAATGGAGTTAATAACTTGTTCTTTAACTGGTCTTTGAATTGGGTTTGTCATTTTGAAGAGATTCAATGGAATCAAGTGCTCAGTTTTTGACATACAAGAAAGAGGCATTCAGTCAAGTACTTGCACCCATGCATTGTTGAATGCAGGTATAAAAGTGGCAGTCAACTCCACAAAAGATAGATGGAGGGTGGAGGGTTGACACTTGACACTCTTCGAATTGTATTCCAGAACAGTACTGCAGGGAACCCAATGCTCTGCATAGTATTCCACTCCCTCTATAAGTTAGATGCGGTGGCTTCCCGGACATCTTACTGGACCCAAGACTGCCACAATTGAGATAACAAGAAGTTGAAGGTTTATAGGCTTTGGCTGAAAGTATTTGCGTGTTGAGGCAAGTTCAAAGCTCTCTATTTAGAGCTAAAATATGAAAGCGTAGGAGGAAAAACGAGGAATAGATTGTGCACAGGTGTTCAGAAATGCCTGTCAAGTTCTACAAATGGAGTTAAGTATGGATTCCACTTTCTGGCATTAATTCATTCTATTCCAGTGAAAAAGAACTGGTTTACACAATGTTGAAATCTTTTGAGAATGGAAAAATGAAAGGAATTCCCAAGTAAAGTTTATGTGAACAGGGTGTTGAGGAGTGCATCTAGATCAAAGCTTAAACATTCGATATTCATTGCCAAGGCCTGTGCTTTATGCTGCTGGTGAGCTTCAGAAACGTATCAAGCTTGTCCTTCTTGAGAAAGTATTGCCAATATGCAGATCTGCAGGTTTTTTGCAGCTACAACCCACAGAGACAGCTGAGTGCATCTCCATCCACACCCCCTATTTTGAGTGTAGATCACTTTACCACATCCAACATACCATGTTGATTATTCCCCCATCCCCATACAAAAACATGAAAAAATGACAATATAAAGTGAGAAACTATTTAAACATCACCACCTTAGGCAATAATTATGGTTGGCCAATGAAAAAAAGTCACTTCCTTTTACGGGCAATCTTGGAGGGTGCTGTGTCCTGAACAAATTACAGTCCTAGGCCCTGAATTTTCGTGCTACCCATTTGATTGCTATACTTCATCCAAAATATAGTGTACAGGTCATTTTACTGCTGTGGGTGGAGATCCTCTGACCCTCAGAAACTTCCCACATCTACAAGAAAGTTCACACCACACTTGGTCGACAGTATGAGTACATGACTAGTGTCTGAAAAATTTAAGCACCTTTCAGTGGAAAATTTTGAAGGAAAGATTCAAGCAACTTATTCTCAACGAATTATCAAAGTTGAATTGTTAGAATGGAAAATGTTTGGAATATTTTGGGCCCCACTTACATCTGAGCTGTGTGCATGGCTGTCCAGGTATGAACTGTCTCCTGGAATATTAAAGAAGTTTTCTTCACAATAAATAAATAAATATGAAAAACATCTATTTGAATACACATACATTTTCATACATTGCACAGGTGGAAGGATGATAGGTCTCCTTCTTGCAGATATTGTGCTAAAGTTGTGAGTAATGTCAGCAGGAATATAGGCAGAAATACAACACATTTGACAGAATATGTGAAGGGTTGACGATGATCAATGTGAAGTTTCTTACAGTTCTGAGGGGAGCCACTCTTACGGCACTGCCCTGCAGGTAAACCTGACACCCATTCCACAAACAGCCAATTGTCATCATCTGAATCCTGTGATTTGATTTCCTTGAGGTTGAAATTAAGTTTGACACAATCTCAAAATGCTCAAACCTTTCCCCAAAATCCAAATGCTACAACCTAAATATACTAGAAAAGTCCAAAGAGTTGGAGTTGCTACAAAGATCATGAGAAACTTGGTTTGCAAATATTGCTGATTTTACCACAACCTACACATCAACTCAGGAATTGCAATGCCACAGGTATTAACAGATTAAACCAGTAGACTCATCTGGATTGAACAATTGTTAAACCAAAAGTTCTTAGTAGCTTGAAATTAATCCCAAGAAGGACCTTATTCCAACAAAGGAAAACAAAGCAACAAGAGACAAAAAGGAGTGGAGAGGAAGAGGAAAGTCGAGGATGGTAGGAAGTATGACACTTCCACAAAAGTGATTGTGCAAGAACAATCTTACAACTCCTCTTCAACCCCTGAAACAATGATGTGGACAGGATTTTCATCCTATCATAGAAAGAGAAGAACAAAGATCTTAATTATTAATTTGGAATATGAAATTCCATCATGCCAAGCTCTGCAGAGTTGCTACGCAGAAGTCCTTGAGCACGCCACTGAGACACATCAGACTAATCTGTAGACTCAACATTCCAGAATATTTCCAGATACTGTGCCTGAGAAAGAAGACCATCATACACAATGTATCTAATTTTATGATGCTTTAAACTCCAGACCCCAATCAAATCAGAGTTTGGAAAGGTTAGGAGGCCCTTGTTGAACAGCATGTCTTATCTCCAAATTCTCAATCTCTGTCTTGAACATCTGCAACTGCAAATCCACACGACAGACAGAGCCAAGAGCCAACAATTAGCAGCCATTGATATCTTTAGTTTGTAAGAGAACGGCAAGAGAGTATGACCTTGCACTAGTGCATGCCTAGATGTCATACCTTGATCTGCTGATAAACAGTTCGATCATAGTTCCTCCCACCAAGTGCTGTTGCTGCATCCCAGAAACCATATTCAGCATCAAGCACCTGGGGAAGTGTAATATCCAGTCACTGGTGCAAGTATAGCAGGACCTAAGGTTTGAACATATAGTTTAGTAGGAAGTGCAAAGGTGTAGGGTGAAAGCTGAAAACCATGTTTAGAAACCTTTTAGGCAATATCCTGACTCAAACCCTCTGCTTTCTACCTCTCTTGGTCCTTTGTTCTTTCGCCCAAAGAATAAATACAGGGGACTCTCATACCTATTTTGACAGCTTCTTGTAGTGTGGAGTGAGCATCTGGGCAGGCAGCATGCACCATGCCTGCCTCTTCAGCTGTCTTGCCTGTATATCGATGCCTGCAGTGAACAATCACAGTAATAGTCAGATGCAGGAAAGGGAATAACACTTTGGTCAGTCTTTCTGGAGCAAGAGTTTGGACAAGGCACACAAATTGATCTCCATCCATCCATGAGGAGTTGCTATGAGTTCAAAAAGTCAGCACACATAGTTCTCAAGCTCTCTTCATCACAAAGGTTGGGGAACATTCTTGTTACACAACATCAACTCAGAGCAGAGAATGTGCCTTTAGATCAATGTGGCTTTCCAAATGAACTTCTAAAGCGAACCTAAACAGGGCTGTCAGAATGTTCAATTGTGCAATACATATATCAAGTTTCACCTGTGCATCTGGGTGAAGTGACTTACGCACTCAGTACTGCTTTGTGGTAGGTCCTGACTGGAAGCTTGCAAGCAATAAGAGCAAGCATTCCTGGTGTGAATGATAGTCCTATGTCCACCTGAGAACATCAAGCAATAATCAAATGATGAGCTGGACAAATGAGAATAGTAAAAAGGAGGTATTGACCAACAATCTCAAATGATATCAAGACAGACCTAGTTTTTCAATGGTCTTTGTCCTGGTGTGGAAGACCCACATCTTACAGAACCCTGTCTTTGGGTAACCTTAGGGTCAGACACAATTCTGACTGGACCTATATGGATCCCCAACCCCTTACTTCTACCAAAAAAAGGCAATATTCTTTCCCTTGAACAAAAGAAGTCACAGCTTCTCTCCCAGAATTCTTTTGCAGTTTTTGACCCACCTTTGCCATGGATTTATTTGTTTGTAGTATGTAAGATGTTTGTTGCTTATTCAAGTTTCTTGCTGCAATATCATGGTCCTTAATGCTATTTTCTTGTCTTGTTTCCTCTTCAAGAAGGAAATGGTTGCCTCATCACAAACATTAGTTTTTTAAACTCTCTGAAATTGTACTCACAAAAACTAGAAGTCCAGCATCTGAGAAACTCCCACCCTCAAAAGGAAAAAAGAAACAACAGCAGTACACACCTCACTCAAGAACATATAGCCTTTGTCAGAGCGCATAATACTATAGTCATGGGCCAGTGCAAACATGCAACCCCCTGCCACTGCATGCCCACTACACACCCAGCCAGCACTGAGTTCATGCTCTAATAAATGAATCACAAACACAACATGCACTTGTCCGGGGCAGCATATCCTTTTTGGTGGCACTGAAAACTCAGATGCACACTTTGGAGTTTTGTGACCCCTTTTAGAACGATGCAAAGTATCAGAAGGCATAAAATTGAGAGAAAAAACACAGATGAGAGTACCTAACAGCTGCGACTGTAGGTACAGGGTAAGTCAACGTCTTTTTCAGCAGATCATGAAAAGCATCAAGCAACTCCTGATCCAAGAAACATGCCCACATATCACAAGAAACAGATCATTATGCACTGCAGTCTCTTCCTCTGTGCTAACATACTAAATAAAAAAGTACCGAGTCACATTTGTAAACCAGGACATCTCTTTCAAATACATTGAAAGACACAAAACCTTTCTCAATTGCAAATATTTGAACTAAAGGCAAAAATTCCTGTCAAGAAATGAGAACAGGGTTGGATGGTGAATCCCATGAAAACTACTTACCAGGTTCTCACGTGAAGTTTTGTTTACGAGAGAAAGAGACAGTCCATTTGAGTAGAATCGGCCCTGCAAAAACAAAGCCCATCAAATACTGCTTATATTGCAACTTAATCAGATCCTTGGGTTACTTATTGCACTAAAGATTTTCAAGTTCAGAGCGAAGAGATAACTTTTACTGGTATACACTCAAGATTTTCAAGTATATTGCAGCTGTGCATTAACCCAAGGGACTACATTAAACCTTACTCATGATCAAATTCCAGCTACATCCAAAACAGAAAACTCCAAATTATGGAATTGACAAGGTGTTTTGAAAGCTTTGGTGTCTTACCTCACCTGTGGTTACAAGAGCTGCTGCTTGTGGGTCCTTCTCAACCTGATTTCCTTAAAAACAACAAAGAGAGTCACATAATGCCATTCCCTATACAATAGAATTAGTGAGGAGCAAAGAAGATCTCATCCTCAGACACAAAACAAAAGCAAGAGCTTTATTTATTTTTAATATCAGAAAATTGTAGAAAAACTACCATGCACAGAGAGCAGCAGCATGGCTACAAACCAGCTAAATCAACAACAGAATCAGCTTTTCAAATACAGTGGAGACACTTCAGGATATTATAAGCAGACAACTAGTCTCAGACTGATGTGGAGAAAGATTGAGTTTTGAAAACACTTGGAAATAACAACTTAAAGAGAAACAACAATACCTCATCAAGGGCAGCCAAAATCTCAGATATGCAGCTGGGAGTGAATCTGAGGAAATAAACAACCAGAAATACAAAAGATTTCAGGAGTTTACACATCAGTATTCTACCTAATTGGATCATGACCACATGAGATTCAAACCCTAGATCCTAGCAAAGCACACCAAAAAATTTCCCCCCAAAAAAAAAGAGGGAAGGAAATTGAGCTAGAACAGGAATCGTGCAATTACTTCGCATTCAGAACTTGTGAAGCTGCCTAAGTTTGCCAAACGATTCAAACTCTTGGCCCTAAATTACATCGCAGATGAGTAAACGCAACACAGCATACAAAGAAGACCGAAAGTGCTTATTTCCCATACCTGTGCTCCCCGTCTCCTGTCAGAGTGAGGAGGTACACATTGTTTGGCAGCTTCTCCAACTTCAACGCCATCTCCTGGCGCTTTGTGTGTTTGTCTGTGTATCTGCGTGTCCCTGTCCCTATCTCGCAACAGAAGAGCCTGGGAAGAACTCTCGTACAATACTATTGCTGCCTCAATTTTGTCGCAACAAAATCCGGCACCGAAGAGAGAGAGAGAGAGAGAGAGAGAGAGAGGAGGGGCGGGGGAGACGGAGGATTGTATGTGAGGACGGAGAGGTCGCTGGCTGGGTTCGAACTTGGAACGTACGCGTTGGGAGCTTTGTTGGATGGCAAGTCAAGGGGAAAAAAGGATGGATGGATGGATGGAGTTAGGTCAAAATGTACGTGACTCTTCATTTTTCTTTTATCTTTTATCTTTTTCTTTTTTTTCTCTTTTCGGTTTCCAAGGAAATTGAAGGGTAAAGAAAAGGGGAAAATATGTAAATGCCTCTGACAAGATGTGATGTAACCAGCGTTTTACCCTTTTTTTTATATATAAAGGTACCAAAAATTTGGGATTTTTTTTTTTTGAAGTGTAAATTTAACTCATTTTGCTATTTTGTTGGAAATTCATTGGGAACTTTTCAATATCAAAAATTTGAGGGGGAAAAAAAAACTCTGAATATAACGTTGCCAAATTTCATTAATAAAAGCACCAATCCAGAGAGCGAAATGGAAGTACAAAACAAGAGGAGCTAAGTCCAAGTTGATTTGTTACAAGTCATATGGAGAAGTCTAAGAAAATCTAAGTCTAGTGGAAATCTTAATCATATTCATAGTTGTGTGTGTGTGTGTGTAAACATTCACTTGTTTGTGTAGACATTGGCAAACCTCCTTCCTTCAAGGAAAGATCAAGCTAATCATAGTGATT
The DNA here is from genome assembly GCA_963920785.1 of Sphagnum contortum. Lineage (NCBI taxonomy): Eukaryota > Viridiplantae > Streptophyta > Sphagnopsida > Sphagnales > Sphagnaceae > Sphagnum > Sphagnum contortum. The sequence continues at coordinate 2,406,965 of OY987281.1, forward strand.
TAAATTTATTTATTTATTTTTGTTAATGTTGCTTCTAAGGCAATGAATCCTCGTGTAGAACATATATTTGGGAAGTAAGTCTATGCAAGTTTGATCAACTATGACAACATTGACTCATGCCAATGAACTCCTCGCGATCACAATACACTTGATTCTCCAATTTGGCCACAAGTTTGAATGACATGCACGATCATTTTGCATTTTGCTACAAGTTCATAGTATTCTTCCCTCCTTGCTTGATGATGGAATTGTCCCATTGAGGCCTTTGAAAAGGGACAATTATGTTGACTTTAGCTTTCGACTGCAAGTTTGTCATTATTAAACTTATAAACTATATTATGTCACCACTAGCATTACCATGACATAAGCACAAGTTGAAAACATATTTCCTAAGAGGATAACCACAGGCCAAAGATTGAATACCACACAAGAAACATAAAATCCAAGTTTATGACAAAAAAAGATGCAAATCTTTTGTAAAATTAAGAGCAATTGCATGGAGGTATATAGGGTGAAAAGTTCGATTTTGATTCTATTGACAATTAAGTTAAATAGGTATTCAATGACTATAATTTTAACATCTCTAATTCAAAAGTAAACTAGAATGGGAAGGTTCAAAATACAATACAAAAGTTTAGAGGTTTAAAGAATAACAACTTATGTGGATGAAAATTTACTTACTTAGTAAATTACTTGGGCAATACCTATATTAGGTAGTTTCCATTGTGGGTATTCTTAATCATGTATATTGTTAAGTCAAACATCTAGGTAGGAACTATTAAAATTTGACAATTCAGCACTTGACCATAAGCTAATGGAAGCAATTATTTGTATATTTTATAAAACTCGTGAGATAAAAGGGCAAGATGGAAGTAATTTCCCAAAGATCAATTTTGGTCTTGTTAGGACTTTAGATGTTACTTAAAAGGTAGGGTAAGCATTTTCACCCAAAAAATTTAAAATTCAGTAATTATCAAGTAGGTTATTACAAACCTTATTGATAAGCAATTGTCTTTTCAATAATCGACCAACACTAAGTATTTAGTAACTAGCACTAGTTTTTTAATAATCTCAAGCCGCCCAAGGTAAATTTACACATTGGGAATTATTAGCATGAAGCACCTTGTGAGTCAAAGTACAAATTCGCCTTGGGAAATGTGTAAAAATTAATGGCAAGCAATGGCAAGACTCCTAAGGTGAACTTACATTTTAGAATTTGGGATTCCCTTGTAGGGAGTTTCAAAGGTTCAAAATATTATAAGATGGATCAAAATAATAATAATTCCAAATGGCATAATCTCCAAACCTTTGGAGAAGTTTCACTACGAGTAGAATGTAATGATCTACAATGTTAAATAAACTTAATGGTTAGAAGTAATAGGAATTTCAAAATCACAATGGGAGTAGAAATTTTGATTCTTGATCATTTAGAACATGATTTGGGAAACCAACCAATGTTGGTTTGAAAAGTTTGATGTGATCTTGGAAAGATCTTTCCAAGAGCTACAATATATAGTGTTAATTTTTCCTAACTAGATATGTTTTGAGAACATTATAACCTCCCAATTTTTTTGAGAGTCCCAAAGGATGATTGGTGAAAGAAAAGCCCCCAAGGTGGTCAATGTAAAGCAAGTTATGTTCATTAGATCCATAAGGATATCACCCACAATAATGTTGAGGAAAAGGTAGGGCAATTGTTATCCCATTTGGTGTTGACCTCCTTATAAGCAGTCTAGATCTAAGCAATTTTGTTGCATTTGAAAAAGCAATGTCAACAAAACAACCTTAAAATAAGTCCTTATGGAACTCCAAGGTTTTGTAACAAATATTTTACAAAAAATCAAGTTGGAAACAAATAATTATAAACCTATGGCAAACATTGAATTAGGTTCAAATGGTGTAATAGAATCGTGAACCATTTTCAACCATTATTGGTTGAGGCTAGAAAATAAGTTCCAAACAAACTTATGTTAAGTCAACTTCTTTCAATGTGATCTTTTTGACCATTGAGCCAAATATAAAACTTGGTGTACATCGAACCTTGTTAGCCTAATGTGCCATGATTTTATTTCTAACAATTTTGTAATTCTTACTTTTAAAATTATGAACCATAAACCATGACTTCAATTTACAAATGTTTATTTTAAAACATGTATCAAAATCATTGAAATCAATTAATATATGGTTTAAAGGAAAATTATTCTCATGAAATATTTATTGGTCGATTATCACATTTACCTTAAGGTCTATGAACTCTTATGGAATTGAATATCAACTATTTAAACATGAATATGATTTTTATCTTGTTTATTAATAACAAAAAATATCAACCCCATATTTCAAAAGGTTCATATTGAGACAAGATGGGAAAAAACTTCATATTCATCATCAATGTTCATGATTCTATTATTGTCATCAATATAGAGGCAAATAAATCATACATTAACAAGTAGAAACCAAATCATCCATTTATCTTTCTTATTTTAAATATCTCACAGTTAATATGTAATATAGTTATTGTCATCAATATAGAGGCAAATAAATCCTACATTAACAAGTAGAAACCAAATCATCCATTTATCTTTCTTATTTTAAATATCTCACAGTTAATATGTAATATAGTTAAAAACAAATAAGGTTGGACAAATAGGATTGTTAAGATAGGTTCAACCTTATTTGTTACGATAATGTGTAATAGGGTTGGACACATGGGTAGGGCAAATAGGGTTGGTTGACAAGTCACATTGTTAGGATAGGTCCAACCTTATTTGTTTGGATGATTTTCAAAAAAAAATCTATTTGTTTTTCCTTATGCAGTAGGATGTTTGAAAACACAATTAAAGTATATTCAGATTTTAAACATACTAAAATATTCCCATATTCAACTACAAAGCTTATTTCAAATATTCATTCAAGGAGTTATCAGAATTCTATCTCTTAAAGTTCCTAGCGTGGGGGTACACTTGAAAATGAATACACATTAAAACAATAATTGACTTAACCACAATGTCTCACCACCTATGGGTTGGTGATCTATACCTACCTTAGGCAATAGGCCAAAATGAACCAATAGCAAACGACCAATGCATTATATTGATTTGTTATGCCCTCATTTTGAAGGCCTATTGCCCAAAGGATTTATTTATCACATTTTGATTTTGATTTTGCATTTGGTGGTTATTTTTTATTTTGGGACAACACTTGGTATCCATATTTCTAATATTCAAAACAAGACATGCCTATTTTAATTTCATTTTTAAAATGACATCGTCAATTACCAATTTTTTTATTTTCTTTTGTAATAGCCATTGATTATGCATAAAGATTGATTTTCAAATATTTGCCTCGAGGTCCACCTATTAAACTACCTATGTAAGGTAAGTTTTAAGAGTTTTTTTTGAAAAAATAAAAATTTGTGGCCTTATTTCCACTAATAAGGCTAGGAACATAACAAATGAGCTAAACAATGTGGTTAGCTAAGTAATTGGAATCCAAAGAAAATATGCATTTGGCAACTCATTATTCACACTTCATGACTACTAGTTCATTTTAATCAATGTTTATCCCCCTTTGTTTGGGAAAGGGGAGAAATGCAAGAAAGTGTGGGAGGAACACGTTAATGTGTTCAAACACATAGTCCTACTTCTTTGAGTTTCCCTACTTGGCTAAATCGTCCTCAACTTTCCCAATGTGGCAAGTCCTAATTATGAACCCCCTAATCCATAACCCTTTGTGGAATGAAAGGAGGTTAACTAAAAATCCATTGGGATAAAGACCTAATGAATTGGCATATTAGGCCCTCGAGTGTAGAAAATGATAGAAGATGGGTTAGTTGATAGAATGATTTATGGTTTTGTGGATATGGGAGTGTTTGTGTTGTTTGATGCAGGTTATTTTTGCCAAAAGTTTTGCGGTGTGCGCTTGCTTTTATAGAAGTCCTAAACAATGGATGTGATGAATTTTGTTTGTTATTCTTCAATGGTATTCGAAATGGCAAGGTCTACAAAGGCAAAGGAGGATGGACTTATGGAAAAGATGTAGGACACCAAGATAAAAGAGGAAAAGATTTCGAAAGTTAAGCTCTTTTTCCTTTTTGTTTCTAATGCATTATGTGTGATGTTAGTAGAAAAAAAGTAGATAGGAAAAAAAGTTCATAGTGCTTATGAAGTAAATGTCGATGGGAAAAATGGCCTCAACATTTGTTCTAACAAATATTTCAACTCTAAATGATTTTTCATTGTATACTAAAGTTGGAATGTCTGAAACATGATATAATGGCATGAATGAACAAATAAGTAGAGTTGTTGGAATTGACGAAACTCCATAGGGATTGGATGGCCAAAAAGACATTAATCTGTGGGAATTTTAGTTGGGATGTTGTTAAAAAATTGAAAACCTTATATTGGGAATTTTTGGGAATTCAATGTTTGAATCTTGTTAAGAAAAAATTGTGTTGTTATGGGTTACTATTATTCTTTGTTTAATTTCTAAGTGAACTGTTGATGCAGGGAAAATTTATGTGGGAATTTCAGTGGGGGTGTTGTTCAAAAAGTAGAGACCTTTATCTTAATAACTTTAGGGAATTTGATGTAGTTGGGAATTCCATTTTTTTCAAATTAAATTTTTGAATAAACTGTGGAAAGTGCATATGTGAGGTGTTTGTTGAATATTTAATTATGTGTAAGACCAAAATGGCCAATTGAGAGAATTTGAAAGGATATGATCCAACAATATTTAGAAAACATCATTATGTAGAAGATAGGTTCAACAAAGAAATAGGATTCATAACCAATTAACAAAGAGGACCACAACACCTAACCCACAAAACAAAGTATGGGGAAAATTTAAATGTTAGAAGTAATAGTAAGATTGAGGAAGCAAGATTGTAGTGGATGGATCCATGAATCTATTGTGAAGAAATGACAATTATTTGAATGGAATGTTTGAGGTTTTAAGTTGTTTTTTTTTTTTGTCACAACCTATTAAACATCAAATATCATAAGTTTTAGAATTGATAACCTGCTTAGATGAAATTTCAATTCATTCAAGCAAATTATTAAAATTTGAAAACGTTCCATATTGATTTTTAAAAGTCTAACCCATTTTTTTGGATATTACGTATTAGGCAAGTAGGTCTTTTATTCAATTTCTTAAAAATAAAAAATTGTTAAGTAAGTTATTAATAACCTTATTGATAACCTAATGTTCTCAATACCCAACCAACATTGGTTATGAGTTATGACTAACTTGTGCATGAACCCCAACTAAGTTGAACTCTAGTTTCAGTCAGGAAATAAATGTGTGTAGATGGCAAATACATAGGTAGGGGTGAATGGTTATCAATAGGTGGAAGATGATAAATTGTCCGAAGAGATTAAATGTAGTCATACAAAAAATATTGTTATAATTTTTTCCTCGATTTACCCTTTGCCCCATTTGTTTTTTACCTTGTGAAGTCTAGACACGTTTGGATATAACAATAAAACGAAGGATCACAAAATGAATGTGGAAAACATCAACCATGCTTTATTGATTTGAAATGAATAAACTTTTCAAATATTTCAACTTAAGACAAAATGATTTTCCATCTAATTCCATATACAAAAACATTTAATTTAATGGTCATCATGGATTAGATCCTTCAATTTCCTCTTATGGAGCTCAACTACTCATTCATGGCAATTGATTCATAATTTACACCCTAATACATACAAAATAACTTCCCATTGAAACAATACAAACATGTCTTTAACATTTGTGCAAAGAAGTTCATGAAAAACTGGGAACACCCATGACAACAGATTTCCTCCATAGAATAAACACCACCAACATAGTTGGAAATTTCTACACATAATGAATAGATGAACAACCTTAACAATCGATACCTAGAGGTTTGACAAAAATGAATCAAATTTCCAAATAGTTTGTCAACAAAATTCACAATCCAAGCATTTTTATATGCCCATTTCGGACTCCCATTCTCATGGGTACTCTCTTCCTAACAACAACATTACATTCCTAGAACCAACAAAACATCCTACACATTACACTTTAATTGCCATCTAATTGCTCCTAAAACCCCTATGATTTTTCATCACATCCATAAATTTGATCCCTACAAATTATTTTTTAACTTCTAATCCCTACATCAAAGCTCATGTTGTAAGAAAAATCATTAGCTAGCCTAGGTCATAAAAGTTGCCCATTGAAGGGCATTTTTCCCCATTGATTGAAATGGTCTTCCTAATATCAAAAATAACATCCCAAAATTCTAATACACAGAATGACAAAAAAAAAAAAAAAAAGGCCCACACAACTATTAAATTCCAAATAGTTAACTTCTCCACTTTACTAAATGTTCGGTCAATCCATATTTTTTGTTTGCATTGTGACTGGACATGAAGTCAGTTGGATATTTCTCTCATGTGAACACAACTTCATTTTTAGGGTTTTCGTTTTTGTTTTGAGTGGTTGTCAACTTTCTTCATGCAAACGACGAATTTTATTCTATCAGTACTTAGTGGTTGCAATGACTGTTTCAAGGAGAGTTGTGAACTTGAATAAGAAACTTTGTTTGTTTGTGTATTGTGTGAAACACGTTGACAACAAGCAATGGGTGGCCAAGGACACTGCAAACATTAATGGAGAAGGAGAGTAGGATGGCGCATGACAACATAAGAAAAGGAGTTCAAGGGCAAATGGAGGTAGGTCTGTTGGTTTGGTTGATTTTGTTGCAAAAGAATAGAGGTGGGAGCTTGTTGAGATTGGTAGTTGTTGTTTTTATTTCCGTTGCGCCAATGACTGCACCATGGCAAGCTTCATGGTTTTGTTAATATTAGACTCTATAGGGGGTTGATGTTGAAGTTTGATGATGCATAAAAGAAGGTCCGAGCTGTAAAAATAGGCGCATGTAGAGGGATACATCTGCATGGAACATTGGTTGAACCTTTCTTTGATCCAATTAGTAATATATATGTCTGAGCAAGTGAAAAAAACCTTAGTGGGGTGTCTTTGGGTTGGGCAGAACGTGGGTAAAATAAGAACATAATGGGAGAATTAATAAAAATTTATCCATAGACCCTTTTCTACACATAATTCTATCTTTCCTGAGTGGTTGCATGCCAACTTGTTATACATTACTAATCCTTGGTTCATACCTAGAAATCAATATGTTTCTAAGATGAAGCCAAATGTTCTTTTGCATTATCGCATATAGTAAAGGGAGGGGAACAATTGAACATAGAGAGCTCTGACCTCAAGCCAGACCCCATCAGCTTTTGCACTCACAATGTGTGGATTTGTTCCTGGCGGCAAACCGAATGCTACTACTATAAATAAGCTAGAAAAGATTGATAGGTATGTGCCATTGGAGATTCACATAGGAATGGAACATTTTGTTATGATAGGACATTAGCACTAAGGGGTTATAGCAATGCCGGATTGGCAACCCTAAGGACGTAAGCTACATGAATTATTTCACAAAATTTGTATATGTATTATGAGTATGGTGTGACCAAGAGATTTTCTTTGTACCCTTTTCTTTTCAGTTACAACATCTCCTCTTCATTGAAGTCTAACCAAACCAAAAACCAAAACCAACACCACCACCAAACATTCCCCCAACAAAGAACCAACAACACAATAAATGTCGTCAAACAATAAAATCATTAGTGCTCATAACCTACAAGAAAACAAGCAAGAAAGAAAAATAGCAACAACACACCACACTTTTTTCTCCCATCACCATCAACTGCTGAAAGCATTGTTATATTAAGCTTTTAATGATTAACGATATTGTTCCATCAAATTAGGGTTTCACTAATTGAGTCCATGTTATGCATGTTTTGGACATGTTATGGGTGTTAGGGGTATGTAACATGTTACTGGGCATGTTATGTGCCCTTTGACATTCATAACATTGGGAGGTTATGAGCGCAAATGGTGCCTGAGTATCACCCAACTTTTTTTGAGAAAATGTGAATGGGGCAAGGGGCAGACTGGGGGAAAAATTGCAGCAGTAATTTTTGTACTGACTGCATTTAATTTCTTTGGCCCATTTCACATTTTCCTTAGTAGGTGGCCACCTAATAAACACAGCAAATGAGGAATCCAAAACACAAGAGCTGGAATCCAGTGGAAAAATGTATCCAAATCCATTTCATTGTTCAGCAACATGCCATCAAAGTTGCAGCCCATTCTAGAAGTTGTTATCTGTATGTGCATTTTGGGGAAGGATGATTGCAATTTCTGCAAGAAGACAGATTATTGTTCAGAAACAGCACACGACTAGCCAGAATCTCACACACTAAAGGGACAAAACTTGTTGCAGTTAAACTTAATGATAGGATATGGATTCAGACATTCAGACCATGATTTTGATGATGGCTTTAGAATATATGGTGGCAGGCATTGAAGTAGCAGGGTTTAGCCTACTGTGAAACCCCTTCTGTCACTGTGAAGGATTTGAACCAGATTTGCTCTTTACCAAAAAAACTTTTAAAATCCACAAAGAAATTTCATAAACAAAATTTTGATACCTTCTTAAAAAATGGTGTTTAGATTGAAGGATTCATTTGGATTTTTGCTCTTCAGGTTTCAAAGACACACTTTTTTTGTGCCATAAGTTTTAAAGGATTAGATAATTAGATTAGTGTCGTGCGGTTCATTAATGTTTTTTTTTTTTTTTTTTGGTGATAAACTCTCATTTCAATTATTTAAATTTTTAGAAATTATTGAACCTCCAGTTCCCAAAAAAATGAAATTTTTTAGAATCAGACAAACCTCTGGTTTTAGGTTTTTTTTTAGAAATTTCAAAGTTTCAAAAAAAAAACCTTGGATTTCTGGTTTTTGTAATTTTTCAAAGAACTAATGGTTTTTTCATGGAAGAACTACCAAATTTAGGGTAGGTTCTTTGATGTTTTAGAACCCCAGTTATGGGTTGAAACCAGTGTTTTTTCGGGCAAATTTTTGGCACTATGGCAACAAAAGAAATTGATTTTCAAATTTTTAATCTGAAAATAATTGTTGAAAATTTGGAAAAATTCACCAAACTTCCAAAAAACCCACAAAATTGAAAAATGAAAACCCCTAGTCAAAACTGGTTCTATACTAAGTTGAGAGCCACTACTTGATTTCTTAGATTTTTTTGAGAAAATCTACTTGAGTTTATAGTTCTTTCTTTGAGAAAGAGAGAACTGCCCAACCTTGGACTAAACCTCATACAAATGACAAAGAATATTTCAATTTTTAGATTTTACAATATCAGAAATTTGTTGAAATTTTCCTGAAAATTTAGCAAAATTAGTGTACAAATTCTCACTACAAAAAAAAAATTCATCCAGAAATTTCCCAAAATTTTCCCAAATTAAAAAGAAATTTTATTGAAAAAAAAAATCCACCATGTGATGGTTACTAGTAATTGCATAATTAAGTGAAGGGCAACCCAATAGTGCTGGGCAGTAGTAGGCACTAGTGGAATTACATATAGTAAAGGACGTCGGGATGAAATGAAGCTTTTTTCCATCCATCAATCCGTCCCGTCATCCGTCCCGTCGTCCATCCAAACAGAACAAATATATATTTTAAAAAGGGAAAAAACTAGGAAAAAAATAAAAACAGAAAAACACTTTAACAATTAGAAACTTTTTTTAAACACTTAAACATGAAACAAAAAAGGGAAATACAGTAAAATAATCTTAAAAGAAAATTAAAAAATAGATGACAAAAAATAAGAAACAAAACAGAGAGCAAAAGAAAGAGAAAAAAAACCATACTTGAAAAAAAAAATGAGGTTTGTCTTCTTTTTCCAAACTTCAAACCTGCATCTAATCAAACAAACAAACAATAAATAAATAAATAATTATTTTTATTATAAAACATATTTTAAAAAATAGAATTTTTTGAAAAAGAAAATAGAAACTAAATAAATAAATAAATGCATAAAAATAGAAAAAAATGAAGATAGACAAAATAAGAATAGAAAAAAATAAAACATGAAACAAACATAAACAAAAAAAAGTAAAAACACAAAAACTATAAAAAGGAATGGAAACAAATGAAACAAGGAAATGAAAATACAGTAAAATAATTTTAAAAGAAACAAATTACAAAAAAGAAGAAACCAAATAAAGAGTAGAAAATAAGAAAAAACAAAACTTATAATAATGAAGAAAAACCCTACTTGAAAAAGAATGAGGTGTGTCTTCTTTCTCCAAACTTCAAACTTGCATTCAAATAAACAAAAATACAAAAGTAAAAAAGAAATACTCTATTTTTATTATACAAAATAATAATAAAAACAGAAAACACATAAAAATAAAAAATAAAAAAGATAAAAGTTTTTAAAAAAAAACTAAAACATGAACCAAACATTGTTGAAATAACACACCTGTGCATTAGGCACGGGGTTCAAACTAGTACCATATAATGAATGAACACTGTGCTTGTCTTTAATGGGAGTTGCTTGTAGAATACCTTATTGAATATTGCAAGGACTTTCTTTGGAAATTGCATGAAATTCATTCTTCATGTAACTTACAATTTACTCTCAAACCCAATCAATGACCATCTTTGTAGCTCTTACACAACAATCTGAGCAACTCAGGTAACACAATAAAGGTGCGTTCACACTTGGTGTTAGCTAGAGACTCTAGTGTTAAGTCCCCTAACATCATGTGTTAGTCATTTAGGACTTAAACCGAGTTATCATGAAATTTTTTATGTTAAGTTAACATTCACTTTACATTAAGGTATCACCTATCTAACATTGCATGCCACCTCTAGGATGCCACCTAGGATGCCACCTAGATTTTCATTTAACACTGACTTAACATCAAGTGTGAATGGCACCATAATATATATCCATGCATATCTTCAGAGCTGATGATAGCAATGATCATGACCAAAAAACACTATTACATGTGCTGCTGAGGTTTTATGGCTTTCCCAAACTTCTTCCCAGAGTAGGCTACTGCCACAGCAAACCCATTAATAGAAAGAGGTTCTGGGCATTGCAGTATATAGCTAGAGGCAGCTTCAACACATGTCTGTCAATTAATTAATTAATTAATTTTGAAGATTCCATGTTGAGAAATAAAATATTTCAAAAGATTCTTTACTTTTATTCACAATTATTTTTTTTATTAAATTTTTTTTGGGTGAAAACTATTTCAACTTTTTTACAAATAATACAATTAGTGTTGAAGCTACCAAGGTATTATTATTGTAGAGTCTAGTGAACAATGTAGTTTTTTGTTTTGTGTCATATTTTGAGGAATATTCATCAGGTATTACTATGACTTGCGAGTTATTATTTTAGTAAATTTGTAGAACATTTCTTGTTTGAATTGTAGTTGGTTTGAATGTTTGAACTAGGGAATTTTTTTTCCAATTTTGTGATGTTGCTAAAGTGTTGAGCATCAATAAGTGTATTTAGCCAATTTTGATGATATTTAAAATATGAAAGTGGAAAATCTGAAGCACTCTTTCATATTGTAGGCAATTTGGGTTGCATAGTGGCAAAATCTTTGGAGAAAGTTATCAATAAAAAGTCAGGAATTTTGACAGAATATTCATTTTTCAAAAAACATTTGTTGCAATATGACAAAAACTCACCACACAAAATCACTAGTTTGAACTTGCCATAAGGGCTTAATGTAGTACGTGAACGGATTCAGCATAAATTTTTTAAAAAAAATTCTCAAATTTCTCAAATTTATTTAGTATTTGCATTGAAATTTTAATCAAATCAAAAGTTTAACTTGTTCAAACCTTCAAGTACTTAGACTTAAGACTGAGGCAGGTTGGACACACTAGATTGTTTCACAACCTTGAAGAAAAACTTTTTTTTATTTAATATACCCATTATCTACTGAAAATGTCAGAATTTAAAAACCAAGTGCTGAAATTAAGCTTTAAAATTTAATTAATTATTTGATAGTTTGTTGCCGAAATCGTTCAGGTGCTACCAGATTAGGGGATGGAGCCATTATGTAAGGAGCCACTTGTTTGAGATTCTCCCACATAAGTGCTCACTTGTTGCTTACTTATAGATGCAAAGTAAGGCCCAAGGTCCAGAGTGTTACTAAATTCAATGTACAACACAAGGCAATAAGTAAAGTTGGTACAGGAATTTTGATTACGTGTTGGATCAAAGGCCTTATCATGTGTAAATCACTTCTTTTCCATGAACTAAAACAGGAAGAAACCACAAGTTTTGTTTGGAAAAACTTTTTAAATGGTTCCTCATTGAAAAGGGTTGTGTAATAAAAAAGGAGTGCATAGCACTTTATGCCCAACACTTTCATCAATACTTGGCAAGAACACAAAGACATCTACTTAGAAAATTAATTCAAATATTACAATACCACAATATCCATATTTCTTTTTACATGGTCATCATACTTAACTAAAGTAGAAACCTTAAAGCTATTGACTTCAGGTGGATCAAATTATTCTGGATTTCCTTTCATTGGGTTATAATAAATTTTTAATGTGGCACCCTACACAAACAGTTCTTAAACCTTTCTCATAACATCCCATCCTACCTCAAACAAAATCACAACATCCCACATTGATTCTTCTACAAGCACAACTTGGGAAGGTATTAACCAAGCAAAACATCCCAAACATTCTAAACCACCATCAATTGAACTACTAACAACAAAATGGCTTCCCAAAAGGTAGAATTGTGTTTGAAGCTCCCACATTGATAAATACTTGACCTCCCCATACATGCACAATTCATCACAAACATTCGAGTATACTGAATTTGAGTGACAGATATCACAAACATATCAGCCCATATTGACCCCCTAGAACCTCTCTTCAGTTCCATCCATGTCTTTAAGGACTTGTCTACCTCAAATTCCCTACTTGTTGATTTTCCTACACAACGGAAATTTTGGAAATTGATGCATAGGTAAACCAAATTTCACATCCAAACATTTCTCTCATCAATGTGATTATGACATCAACAAAAGAACAAAGAAACATCAACTTCTTTAAAAACACAAAATGTAAAATGGTATTTAGCTTCACAAAGTTGTAGCTATTTATTCATGTTGTCCATAGGTTCTACTCCATCACCATCACCAACCACATCCACATAAAAAAAACAAAACAAATGCCAAACTAATCCCATAAGTATCGCACTTTCATAAACCAACATCATCGTTGTTGTTGCTCCCACAAATCATAAAACATTCTTACTTTCTTACTTTTCATCAAACATCATGTGTTGATTTCTTACTTTTCATCATGTGTTAACAACAACATTTGTCATATGTGACATTCTAACCAACTTTCATTCTCTCTCTCCTTTTGTTTTTCTTCATGAATGTGTTGTTTCTTTTTTAACATGTTCATGTTTGTTCTATATAGTTTTTTTTTTGTGTGCCTTATTTTGTGTTGACATCAATGCATTAACCTAGTTTTTTTCATCTTGTATTTGTTTTTTTCACTCAAATTGCATAGATTATAGATCTCCCTTTTAAATCCTTACTTGTCAAGCTTGTTTTTTTTGTGTTTCTATAGCAATGTTGTGTATTGAAAGCTTCTTTTGAAAAACATCGTGCTGATTTTTCATCTATTTCTAAGTAAGACATCAATCAATTTTATTTTGAGATTGTCAAGCATAATTGTGAATAACAACTAATTTACAAATCCACAACTTTTTGCATTCATGGATTTGCAATCTTTTGTGTCAACACTTGCCACACCATCCTATTATTGTGATGTTGTTCATGAGGTTGATTTGACATGTTGATGTTTCTTGATGTTGGAGATTGTGAATGAAAGTGGTCACAAGATGAATAAACATGTTGAGATGTGAGCAAAGAATGTTTTTGATGAACAAACGAAGTTTCAAGGTTTCAATACTGAAAAGTTTATTACAATTCTTTCTAAAGATGTAGATTTTGTATAGGAGTTATTGGATGAATGAAATCATGGTAAAGTTGACTAGAAAATTACTTTGCAACATAAATGGAAAGTGACCATCAATAGGGCTTGGTATATTGAATTTAAAAATATTATTTACTTTGATATTTAATTATATGAAGTTCTTTAACTTTGCTACAAATATATTTTGAAATCACATGTTTCAAATAAGTTTGTATAAATTCATGAGAAATTTTGTACAAATAAGTTTGTATAAATTTATACAAACACTAGAGAAATTTATAGCCTAGGTTAAGTTTCCACATTGACAAAACCAATAATTATTGTTTTTCAAAAAATGAATTTGTTTCTTAATTTTGAAATTATATATATTTCCATTACCTACTATAATATTGTGATATGCATAGTGACATTATTCAAAAAATGTGGGCTATGATAATTATAATGATTTTCAACATGTCAACGTCATATTTTCACAAAATTTCATTTCACTATTTTGAGGATTATTTAACGACGAAATTGACCTTAGGTTAAGGTAGTTTTTTCACCAAAATTGAGTTTCATCCTGGTTGTCCTTTTTCTTGAACGCCTCCACTGCTGCTAGCGTACATATATTTTCACTGCTCCTACCTGTACAGTTACTCAGAAACCTGGTGCATTAAATGCCGAGTTTTAGCATTTCAGACTGACATTTAATAAAATTTCCTTAACTTTGTGGATACCACCGAAAGAAGGGATTGGAGGGTGAAAGCAGGCTTCTCCTTTTTCCCGAATGCCTCCACTGCTACTACATATATTTTCACTGCTCCTACCTGTACAGTTACTCAAAATGGAAGATCTCTTCTTGAAAATGGAAGGCACTGGCATCTCTTGGAGGTCAAGTTACACTTTAGAAGAAGCCATCCAAAAATACACTAGAAAATTTTCAGAAGGTCTTCACGTTACACAAAATGAATTTGCAGAGCGCATTTTGAAGTCATGGGCTGATCCAATGATTGTCGAAGGATGTGAATCAGGCACATAAATTAAATATCATAAAAAATGATGAAATCCTGGCAAACTCCATTAAAAAATGAAATTTACACATGGGTTTAAAATCCATTAATCAAACCATTTTTTGGGGTGGGTTTTCTTAACATTTGGATAATTAACTTCCTTTCACAATTGTTTTTCTGTTCATTTGGAAAGGTGAAGGTATTCAACTTCACATAAATCAAAACTATGGATTGAGAGTTTTTTTTGGGGCTTCTACTATACCACGTCTACAAAAGCATGAAATACTTTAAGAAAATCCATGTTTTTCTTTGGTGGAAGAAACAATTGGAAAGCTATGACACCCTCTTGTTCTCTTCCCATTTCTATTGTGTAGAAGACAATAAACCCAAGGTTTTTCTGTATTCACATGGGCTAAATTTGTCTCTATTCTAACTTATGGTTTGAGGGTTAGCACACAATCTTGAGTTTTGGTTGCTCTAATGCAAGAAAACTGAATAGAAGTATCCAAAAGTCACACATTTTTAGTTCCAATTATTTGTTTTGAAATAATGCTCAAAGTAACATTTACCTCTGTCACAATTGGAGAGTTCACAAAATAGTTGAAAAGGACATTTTTAATCACTTTTGGGTGCAAAATGAATTTGGTTTTTTGTTCTTGTGGATCACATATGCATCTAAATTCCACTAGAAGTGCACAAAACCATATTGTACATAAAGGAAGCATTCACTTGCACATGGCTATTTTACTTAGGGTTGTGAACCTAAAAGGATTGGAGGGAAATTGCATCATGGGCGACCATTTAGCTTTAATATGGGTGGTTGTTTAGTCACCACCCTATGTCAACACAACGTTGTTTGTTGTTTCCGATCATTTGGCTTTGAGATGTGTGGTTGTTTATTCACCACGTGATTTTTTGGTAGGATGTTGATTTTTCCAAGTGAGCTTTACATTGTCTTTTAGGGTGTGCAAGAAGAATGTGGGCATTTTGCACTTTTCACGAGTTTGGACAAAGGCAAAAATAGATGCTAAAACGTGTAATTTTTTCTCCTCCCATCCCAAAAGTGCATCAAAATTCATGTTACAAAAGGGACCCAATTCCACAAAACGTGCAACCTTGTGGAACGAGCTTGTGGAAAGACACTTTTGGAACCAAGATTCCCCATGATAGGAGTACTTCCTTAAAAGGGACATCAATAAAATGGTTTGGTGGCCTCCAAAAGATCATTGGAAGCTAAGGAGTACCAAACTTTCCATTGAACCCTAAAATTGAGGCCAAACTAGGAGCACCAACTTTCAACTGAACCCTAAAATTGAGGCACATAAAAAAGCTTTGTAATGTTAACACAAAAAAACACTAAAAGAACCAATGGTGGTTTCTTATGGGTTAGCCCCAATTCCAATCCGATCTACCTTTTGGCATCTTTGTGCTATGCCCATATAGCCTCTAGTCTAGCCCACACCACCCAATACACACAAGAGGCAAGCCCTTAGATATGGTGCTACTTGAATCTTGAAGGTGCCCCCATTGCCCACAAAGCATTCTATGTTGCTAGAGCTTTTGATCCAACCATTAGAATTCTTGGATTGGACCATTGCAACAAACCTGGGTGCAATGTTACAACTTGTAATACATCCCAACAAGTGGAAAACACAAAAAAGTTGTCCTTAAAAAGCTACCCTGTCTTTGGGCCCTAGTTTGATCCTATTATCCCTGTTTCATCCCCAATTTGAGTGTAGCTGTGTAAAGTGAGAGACATTGGGTACTGATCAATCAAACTGGGCATCAGTTCACAAGATGCGTGGCATTATATCCTGGGAATAATTTGATTTAAGGAAGAATACGAGCAGAAGTGAAGGTGCAGAGGTAAGGGCCAAATCCAAAACCGGGGAATTGAAACTCTTGTGAAGACCAAATTGGGTGGGGACATAAGTTTGGTCCCCTGTTCCTGTCCCAGTATGAGTGTCCTGATTTCATACTGAATCCTCACTTCCTCCCTAATTTTGGCATAATTGAGGTCCAGTATTGGACCCCAGTTTGGTGGTGATAACTTTAACATCATGGAAACTTTCCTTACACTAACTGGTTATGAAACTCACATGCACATACTCCATGGCCGATTCACTCCATTTTCATCCCTTGTTTCACTCTTGTGGAAATTGGTCACACCCGAAGAAAAAAAACCACTCCATGGGTTTCTTACCCTAGTACACAATTTGATCACAAAATGGTTCAATTGTGTACTTAAGTGATCGATTTGTCCTAAGGGAAAGGAAAGGAGCGGTGTATTTTTTTTTCAACAAATCTTGTCGTATTTTGACTAAAAAATGGAGGCGTTTTTTCCTCTTTTTTTTTGAAAAAATCTCTGATTTTTCTATAACAAAAAATTGGAAAAAAACCCAGGAAAGGAGGACATAATTAAGTAAATTAATTAGGATTTTTATTTACTTAACTTATCAAATCACCATCAACAAACCCAATAGAATGTAGGCTATACATTATCTTAACACACACTAAATGAAAACTTAACCCTCCAAGAAACATCATTAACTAACTAACTAACCCCTATCATCTAAGCCAAAGTGACTTGCACTAAACTTAAATTAAGTACACTAATTGTAACTTAACCCCCAAAAGGCATCATCAACTAAATCCCCCATTCATTCAACTGAAAGTTCATCCCACTGAACTCTAGTAACTATGAACCCACAAAAAAAAAATTTAAAAATTAAATTGACATGATTAATTTAGCATAATTACAAATTTAGATTTGGAGTTGCAAAAAATCAAAGATATAATTGTACTCACCTAAATTTGCTAATTGTAAACTTAATCTAATATCAGCTGAAATTAAGACTACAAGTTAATATTAGTTGAAAGCACAAGAGTGATTTACTTTTCTTTTTTTTCCTGAGAATTTTTTTTTGTTTTTCCCACCTAAAAAATGGAAAAATTCTGGAAATTTGTGTATTTCTAGCAGGGTGATTTTTTTTAATTAATTAATTTTTTCAAATTTTTATTTTGTCAAGTAGGTGGACTGGCAATCATCCAAAAGAGGAATGAGCCACAATTGGCGAGAGGTCCGACAGTAAAGTAGAGTTTTTAAAGATTCCTGCCTAGTTCTGGCGACCAGTAGGAGCTCATTGTCTAAAATACGGCGACATGTGACTTCTTTTTCCTCAAAATATGGCGTCTTATGCAGTTTTTTCCTGCCAAAAAAGGCCCTTGTACAATTAGCAGGGGGGTGTTTTTTTTTTGCCACAGTGCCAAAATTCGCCACCAAAAAAAAAAAACGCTGATAGATATCCTGATCAGAATAGGCGATTTCATTTTATTTTTTCAATTTTGTGATATCGAAAATTTGGCGAATGATTCCAGGAAAATAGCGAAATTACTGGAAATTAAAGAATAAAACTAGAAAAAAAAACACATTTCCCCAATAGTTTTGTCCAAAAAAAAAAACGACAAAATTTATGGGGTAAAAAAATTACAAAAAAATTATTATGGCAATATTATGGCGCTGCCGACTCAAAATCATTTTTTTTGCTTTTTCTGTGTTAAGTTTTTGTTTTATTTGGGAATACTCGATGCAGCAGTGTTGCGTGTTGCAGCGGCGATGGCCAAAGCTTCCTTGATCGATCTATTGATTGCACAAGCCTTATCTTCTTCTTCTTCTTCAGCTGGTGTTGCTGATTCTTTTCTTCTTCATCATCTTATTCTTCTTCTTCTGTTTGTGTGTATTGGAAATTGGGTTTATTGTTGTTGTTGAATTTAGAGGATAGTTTTTTTTGTAATTTTCGCAAAGAGATTTTTTAAGTATCAAATATCTTTGCAAGAGACCTGGGGTGTGGGTGGGGAGTCATTCTCAGTGTTAATCTTGGGCTTTGGTTTTCTTTCTTTATTTGATTGAGTTCAATGATATTTCAGTTGCTGTAGAATTCCATTTGTTGTTTTGTGGATTTTGATGAATGCGGATTTCTTGAATCCGAATGATTGATTAATTGATTGCTTATGTTTTGGCTGGTATTTTTGCTGACGATTTCTTTAGTTTTTTTTGTCGCGAATCTGTTTTGTTTTGTTTTGTCATCTTGGGTTCGGATTGTTTCGATGTCTGTCGTGAGCTTGTTGCTTGCGAGGAGATCGGGATTGTCTGGACAAGTGTTGTGGTTGTTGTTGCTGTTTTGATGATTGGGTCGTGGGTTTTTGGTTAACTGGTTTTTGGGGGAAGGTGGTAGTCACGCCGGGGTTTTCTTTCTTTATACTTGTGAGGAGAAAGAGCAGCAATGTCGGGACTGCAAAATCTCTCGACTCTCGACTGCTGTCGCGCTGCTTCTTCGTAGCTGCACACAAGAAGCTGCAAGCTCTCACTGATGTGGTCGGCGATGAATGGGAGTCAAGCACAGGAAGAGACAGGTCTGCTCTGTTGGGTGGCCGACACCATTTTCTTGTCAGAGAGATGGAGGGTTTCTTTGTGAGCTCCTTGAGTTTTTTTTTCCCCCGTAGCTGCGTGCTGAGGCGGGGGGAAGCTGAGCTGCAGCAGCAAGAGTGTGTGTGGAATTGAATAAGAGTAGAGCACCAAGGGGCAGCTGCTCGCTCTTTGCAGCTCCTTGTGCAAGTGTAGGGTACCTTGTCAGAGATGCCAAAGTGTACAACACTAGTGTAAGCTCTCTCTCTCTCTCTCTCTCTCTCTCTCTCTCCTTTGAACTGGTGTTGTTTGATGCCTCTCCTCTCACACCCCATCTGTGCAGGCAATAGGTGGTGGTGGTTGTTGTTCTTCCCCTGCACCAAAGGTTAGGTCGCTTCCAATCCTAGCTTTCACAACAAGGCGTGATGGAGCTGCAGCTGCTGTTGTTGATGGTAGCCTACTATTCAGGCAAAATATCTCGCAGATGAACTCAGTTGGAATATCAACATCAGGGACTGATCGCAGCTTTTGAGAGGAACAGGCCGCTGGACAGCAGCAGCAGCAGCATTGATGAAGAGGAGGAGGAGGAGACTACTGTGAAGGTTTTGGGTTTTTCCTGTTCAGGGAAGAAATATGACATTGTTCACAACCGTAGCAGCAGCTCCTTCCATGGTGAGGGAAACAATGGAGAGGTTTTTTTCCAGGAGGCACAGAAGAATGAGAATTACACATATGAAGAATGTGGTGGTAGTAGAGATGTCCATGCTGTAGGCGTCGTGTCCACAGAGCCAGCTGCAGTTGTCACAGTTGCTGAGTTAGCTCCAAGCACATCTCATCAGGAGCAACAACAAGATTAGAGTAATGATGGGATACGTGGTCAGTGTGATGTGCACCACCACCCATCTGCTGGATCCACAGAGAAGCTCTTCGATTCTACTGTTGAGGATGTTGTGGAGAGTGGACTGATTTCAGACTTGGAAACACTGCGAAATTCAATCTCAAAGATCTCTTTGCTTGAAGAAAGAGCTGTTTGCTGCAGAGATTATCAGTGAGGGTGGCAAAGAATATCTGCCTGAGGTGGCCTGCAGCAGCTCAGGGACCCACTACTGATCTCAGGCTCAGAAGTCATTGAAAAGATTGAGACTGCAAAAGCAACTTAGGCAGAAACTTGTTGTTGTCAATCCAGAGCTCAAATCAACTGAATCCTCCTCCCCTCATTTTGTTGTGTTCTAGAATCAACAGGAACAACAACATGGGATCAAAAGGAAAAATCTCCTTATCCTTCAATTCTGGCAAACGTTCTAAAGATTTGCAAAGAAGTAGTTTCAGTGATGGCAGTGAGGTTGGGTGGGGCTCTTTTTCTGGAAAGAGGATGAAGGATGGATTGGCAGCAGGAGAGGAGCGATCTCCAGGGCTTTCTGATCTCCATCCTGATGCGTTTGCTTGGGGTTTGATGGGACAGTCTGATCCCTTTCTGGGATTTGATGCAGCTGGCTTTTTCAGTCAACATTCGGAGGTTGAAGACCGAATGAAAGGACAAAGAACAAGAACTCCAAGAAAATCGGCAAGAGGGAGAGCCACTGCTCGAAAAACAAGGGGTCTAAGGGCTTCACCAAAGCCTGTCTCTTCACTACAGAGCTGCCTTCAAGCACAGCTCCAAGTTGACGAGCGTGACAGAGAACGCAGTAGGCGTGTCTCCCGTCCTCTGAACTTTTCAGCTCTACCAGGTACAAGAGTTGAGTATGGAGATGTCAACCAGACTGATGATACCACTGCAAATTTCTCCTCTCTCGATACCCAGCAGAGCAATGAAGGCCTTGTGAAGAGGTATAAGGGCACTTTGACAGGCACAGAGTCTGGAGAGACCTTCAATCTAGCTGGTTTGATACCCCTTCCATGGCAGCAGAAGGATTCAAGTGGAGATCTTAATGGCACACATGTTTCAGAGAGCAAGGATGGCAAGACCAATGTCAGCAAGAGAACAGAACCAAGCATTGTTGCAGATGGTGGCCACTGCATACCTCTTGCTGTTCAGGAGTGGTGGAAGAAAGTTCTGTTGCCACTTATGGTCAAGGAAGGGAAGATTTCTGGTGTACACCAGGTCCTGTCAAGAGCTTCTGGCCAAGGTGCCAAAAGTGGGCATCATGCAGAAGGTACTGCCAGAGGTACCTAAAGAACATGGCTTGTCTTTCTTCGTTCGTTGGCAATGTGTATCTCTCTGATAGTCATGTTGACACTCAATAGGCACAACTGTTGATGTCTGAATCAAGTTTTTGGTGCACATGCTGGTGCACTGGGGGTGTGTGTATGCATGCACATATGTGCATGCATTGTTGTTCTGCTGAATATTAATTTCTGTTCATTCTATGTTGTATTGTTGCTGTTCAGCAGATCTGGTAATGTCTCCACTGGAAGGGCTGTTGTTCAGTTTTGGAGTGGATGTTGGGGTCATGTCTGTGACGGACAAAAACAGAGTTGAGGTTGAGAGATTGAGCCAGCTGCTGAAGGAGGCACAGTGTCAAGTGGAGGATTTGAAAAAAGAGCTTGGAAGAAGGGGAGGTTGTATGCCTGGGGAGAATGAAAGGGCTCAGAAGGTCCAGGCTCCAGTGTTGGTAAGTAGACTAGAGCTCTACAAGTCACATTATGAAATGTCTTTCTGGGAAGTCAGGGAAGATGGTTGCCTGGAAAAGGACAACCCATAAGATGCTTGCATGGGTATTGAGCTTCTTGGAAGAGTACCGAAAGTAAGTTGATTAGCTGAGTTGAAATGGATCTGATGAAGGTTTTGGGCTTTGTTGGTGAAACTTCCCCTTTATCCAGGCAGTCGATGATGTGACGGACAGACCACCAGTTGGCAAAGAAGCTGGAAGGACACAACCAACAACCCTGGCAGTCACTGGCCAAGTTGATGGAAGGAACTCTGCACATAGAGGAGATGCTCATGATGAAATGCTCAGTGAAGACCATGAGTCCATTAGGAGTGTTGCCACTATGACCAGCTCATTGTTGGAAGGGGACCAGATGGCTGAACTTGAAGCTGAACTTGAGGCTGAACTGGATCAATTGACAGGTGGTGACTCAGTAGTCCTCCAGCAGCAGATCTCTGTCTTTGATGAGGTAATATATACGTTCCTTGTACATGTAGCCCTTTTAGTTTTGCTGGCTCATTTTCATCTTTCTTTTATATTCACCCAACAGGATGTGGTTGCAGCTGCTGTCTGCAAGTTTTTGGCTGTTGAGGAGTTTGTCAAGAGAGTACCTAGTGCAGTATCTGACATGACAGGCAATTGGTGCAATCAGTTGCCTTTGGATGGTGTTGTTCACATGCTGCACGGGGACCTTGCTTTTGACTGGCTTGCATGTGCAGACAGAGGAGGAAGTTGATGATGATGATTATTCAGCCCCTGCAGAACGAGTCCATATGAACAATTATGCCGTATCTCCACGGGAGCTCACACGGTTGCTTCTTAAGCTTCAGGTGAAACACAATGGTTCTGAATACCTCAGCACTGACATTGTTGGGGTCTCAAAACACTGGGCTTTCAAATAGGTTTTTGGAGTATTGCATTTGTTGCGAAAGGTGTATGTCTGTCTTATTAACTAGCTAAACAGAGAACACCAGACATCCCGAACTTTTTTCCAACTAAACTGGCATAAATGTGGGGGTATTAGAATGTTGACCCCTCCAAAAAAATCTGTGACAGGCAACCCGACAAGAAGAGCTCATCACAGAGCTGGAGGAGGAGCTAGAAACAGCACAGACTCTGTTAAAAGACAAAGAGGAGGAGTTGGAGATGTGGAAAGATTGCGTGCGACGACTTACTGAAGTCTCTCTTGTGCCTGCTTTCTCAGGTATTCAGCTTGTCCTCTTTGCAGCCCCCCAGGGTAACCTGATTGACCTTTGGAGCGAGGTTTTGGGGCCATTGGGTTGTTTTAGTTACTTAACTAGGCTTTTGCATTTTGTAGGTGATGAAAACTTGGCTGCACGAACTCCCACTGGTGCAACACCCATAACTTGCAGTGACAGAGATGTTGAGGTGACAGCAGCTGTGAGGAGTAGCCTGGTCTCTGAGGACCAAGAAAGCTACCGCTTTTCTCTACCGAATTCAGGCAAATCAAGTAGCTTTTCATTATCAGAGTTGTCAGGCAAGACGGCAACAAATTTGCCAGGTGGGATGGAGAACAAACCCCATAAAGATACTGCTGACCAGGTATATTCCCTTCCAACATCTTATCTTGTCCTTTGTGGTGTACTCAGAGACTCTGCAGATTCGGAATTTTCTGTTTTGCTGTATTGTAATGCTGAATTCTTACCACTGTCTTCTGATGTATATGTTTATTTCTCCTTTTACAGGATCATGGGGAATCTTTGAGAGAGGCAGCCTCACACAGTGAGAACCAATGGGCAAGTGATGGATGTTTGTGATGAGTTCCTTCGGGTTATGTCTGATGGTGGTGTTGTTGAAGTAGTGCCAGAAAAGGAGAAAGCTGTGCCATCATCATCCAGCACAGACTGCAAGTTGATAATTGAGGACTGTGAGATTGAGAAGTTGCTCATCGACTCTGTTCAGGATCTCAAAGAACCAATAGCAGCTGAAAGCTCTGTCGTGGGTAATAATACACCAGTGTGTATGATTATTCTAGTAGAGTCTCAATGGAAGATGGGTGGGACAATCTTCCCAAACACAGATGTGGGTGGTGTTGCTGCCTGGCATTTCAAATTGTTGGCACCACATCCTACCAGAAGGAGCTCATTCAATGGGCATGAGTCCAAAAGTAAACAAAGCAAGGAGAAGGAGGAGGAGGAAAAAGGAGGGATCTCAGTGGCCATAGTGAGAAACTGTGACTGGTCGTCTACTGCCTTTGTGGAATGTTCCAGGGCTGTTGACTCATCAAAGATAGCCTCTGAGATACCTGACGGAGGCCTGGTCATGGACTACAAATCAAGCGACACGCCATGTTCAGTCAAATACATTGACATGAGTGCAAAGCCTGCACATGATGATGTTGTAAACTCAGCTGAGTACAGAGATAGCGATGGGCTCTGTTGTACAGCAGGATCAAAGTCTCCAAGTCATAAGGCAAGGGAACAGTTCCTCAAGACTCCTAGGAGGCTGGTTGAGCCAGAGCAGCAGCAGCAGCAGCAGCACAGTCTCTATGTCATCAAGAGAAATACTGTGGAGCTGAGCCCAACAGTACTTGACAAAATTGCCCACTGGGAGGGCTTAATGATGGAAGGTGAGACTCCAGGGCCAATTATGGGATCAGATTGGGAGTGCCAGTCACGTGCATCTGAGTTGGAACAACAACAGTGCACCACCCTTGACTCTTCCTACGAGGATGGTGACATTTTTGGTGACTGATAACCTGGTGTTGGAGGCAGAGGAAATGTTTGGACAGATGTTGATCACTCAGATTGTTGAGAAAACCAGGCGTGGATCCCACATA